>JAVTVY010029169.1:0-127712 GCA_036873755.1 Hanleya hanleyi
GAAGCAAAAGATGGCCATTAAGTACTATAGTCACAAATGGACAATTTCTAAAGGGACTACTTCTCTGGGTCTGCGCCTGGGCAGTAGATGCTTGTTTCTTGCCTCGAAAATAAACTCAAATTATAGGATATTCAAAGGTTGTCTTTAGTACCATACCATACATGTACATGACAACCATGCTCATCAGGAAAGAAGCTAATAAATATTCTTAGCAGAAAGTCTATCGGTCTGTGTAAAATCTGTCATACACATTTGTCATGTTGAAACAGTCAGATTAGAAATTCAGAACTATGAAAGGAAATCTGAAATTTAGATACAAGCAGATAAAGCTCACATGTTGCTCAAATATAAAGTTCATGTTTAAGTCAAGCTTCAGGGGGTGATTGGAATGAGTGAGGCTGAGGGGGGTGGGACAGGGGGGACTATTAGCAATGAATGGATGTCATTATTCAAAGAGCTAGGCATGGAGGATTTTCTATCTGAAATTGTCATTGAGGTTGAGACTGGTACAGTGGAAGAAAGGGAACTCCTAGTATTTCTAACCCATAAAAGATATCTGAGGTACATGTAGCAGATCTCATGAATGACTGTAAATGATTGATTCATAGAATGCTGACACAGTATTTCAAGATGACAGAAGCAGCTATGGCTGGCCAAAATAATAAAATTAATTGAAAAAATTATTCTTCATGGTTTTCTGTGCATCTGCAAAATATTTTCAATTTAACCTCAACAGCCTTCAATCTATGAGGGGGCAGTTACCTATAACATGTTGAGAGGCTGCTGTGAAAAGGCCTATATTTAAGGCCTCGCTAAGAGGAGGACCTACACACAGAGCCTATTCATATTTCATATATCAAAATATTTCTATGTATCTCAGGACCTGTATTCAACAACAACAACAACTTTGATATGTGGGCTCATTTTCCACAAAATACATCAACTTCCGCTGACGGCCCATGTTTCCACTACGCAAATGAGATGTTTATATTCACTACGACTCTGTCAAGTAGCTCCAGTAGCTTTCAAAAAAGTGGAACTTTCTCTATCATCGCCAGCTCGATTTCAATGTAATATGTCATCTGTCAGAGTTACAAAAATGGCGCCCAAAATGATAGCCTCGTTCCGAAGTGCATGGTGTCATCACCAATTCACCACTAATTTAAAAAAAATCTGAATTCATCCATTTTGCTTTTCTATCAACCTTTAGGCTGAATTTATATCAATTCAATCTAAAAATATGGTATTTTCAACTTTAAAATCAAGTTTTGAGGGGAATTCCAGTCTGTGACCTCTACAACAATGGGATACTCCCTCGTTTTTTGCACGAAACAGTGCAGGCCACCCTATGGCCTTCAAGATCAAATCAGACGCCTTCGTTTAAGATTTAGTTTTTCGTATTGTACCTTGTCTGCTGTGCTGGATTTCATATTCTATATGCAAGATCTTTGGCACTACGTGTTTCGAAACATGCATTTAATGCCGCTTAATCCCGGGATAGGGCCTTGTGACGGTAAATTCATTTTCTATCCAATTACGAGCGTCTGGTCCGTCATTCATAATTCAGCCGTCGTTCATTAGCGAATATCCGCGTCCATAATCCAAAGACCTATTCCATATTCCATATAACAGTATTGGCACCAAATTCAAAAACACAATCATAGTATACAAGAACATAGACTTGTTTCCCGCAAGAGAGAATCACGTTTTGATTGAGACTGTTCAGATGAGTACCATGAGGATCTTGAAATACATGGTTTCATACGGCCCCTAGCCCCGGGTTTAGCGAAATTAGACACAAGTTACGAAACGTAACGCCATAGATCTTGCACGCTACGCTCGTATTTTGCTATCAGCATGCGATATGTATCGCCAAATTTGAGAAATTTTGAGTGAAGGCGCTTCGGTGGTGTAGCCCTGTTTTATAAGACGGCCTATAACCATCCAAATGACATTTTCCTGCAAGTTTGCATATTAAATATCAGCCTCGAAAAAACCCAGATCCTCAAATGCATAAAAAGTGAGATATGATTGATCATATTGTGGTCCCTTGCTTTTTTGGGTATATTTGATGCTTTTGTAAGGGGGATTTTCCTTTGCTCAGCAATTATGACCCCTTCCATCAAAATCATATTTTCATAACGTTCATAAAGTTAGACCGCCGTTCATAAAGTTAAACCGCGGTTCGCTGTTATTATGAGTACTTTGTACTCCAAACTCTGAATGTCATGCTCTATATATTTCCATATTCATATCCCAAATCTGACGCCAGGGGGCGCTGCTAGGGGCGCTGTTATGAGTCGCTGAATGGCTGGTTTCGAATAACGAACTGCGAACCGCGGTCTAACTTTGTGAACGTATTTTAATATAATCTGTTAGGAAGTTTGACAATTTGAAACAGCCAAGAATGGTTTTGGTTTTGAGGTTTCTTATTTTCGTTACAATTGTAAATTCTCCATGTGAGCAAGATGTACCAAACATTACGACCAAAAGGTCCGTCACAAAAACATCTGCAGGGACTAGCTGGTGTTTATTGTGTTATTTCTGCTCGATACACCATCAAATGAGCTAACATGCATATGGTCGTCTTGAATATGTTGGGCATAGAGAGTTCGTGTGTGAAAGATCACGATTGAATGTCACGGGCCCAATGTTACCACTGAGATACAAATGCCGGGTTATTCACAGACTGATTCACAGACTGACCAGTTCAGCCAAGTCCGTATAACGAGCCTGAGGTCACGGGAAAGACACTGCGGCCGTATGCCATGAGACAGGTATTGCAGCTGTGATACGAATGCCAAACCGGACAAACGGGACTCCTGGATTTCGCCGGTTGTGCTATCAGCTCAGTCACGTACCATACGCCAGACGTCACGGAAAAGACACAATGGTCAGAGTATGCCACAGACTAGTTTGATTAGCTCAGTCAATACCGTGAACCAGAGGTCAGGGAAGGACACCATGACCAGAGATCATGGGTCAGGCTTGTTTGATCAGCTCAATCACCACCATAAGCCAGAGTTCACGGAAAAGACAACAATATCAGAGGCTATGCGACAGGCTTGTTTGATCAGCTCAGTTACTACCATGAGCCAGAGGTCACGGTAAAGACACCATGGCCAGAGGTTATGTAATAGGCTAGTTTGATCAGCTCAGTCACTATCATGAGCCAGAAATCACGTGAAACACAAGCGTCTAGTCCGCCATTCATAATTCAGCCGTCGTCCATTAAGGAATATCCGCGTCCATAATCCAAAGACCTATTCAATATCCATATAACAGTATTCACCATGTAACAGAAAGTCACCATGGCCAGAATATGCTACTTGTTAATTTGATTAGCTTAGTCATTACCATGAGCCAGAGGTCACGGGAATAACACCATGACCAGAGGTTATACGACAGGCTAGTTTGATCAGCTCAGTCACTACCATGAGCCAGAGGGCAGGGACAGACACTATGACCAGAGGTCATTAGACAGGCTTGTTTGGTCAGCTCAGTTACTACCGTGAGCCGGATGTCAGGGAAAGACACATGGCATCTGAACTCGCGTCTCAAATCCCAAACCCTACCATTGGTTTCAGAGAGTATCTCACTGGTGATTACCAACACAATTTCCGTCTTGAACGCTGTACACCTGAAGAAGTAAGTGAAGTGTTGCTCAATCTAGAGAATAGTGCCGCGGGTATTGGTGACATACGTATTTCCTTAATAAAACCGTTTGCAAGTATTATATCTATCCCTTTGTGTCACATCATAAATATTTCTGTTGAATCTGGAAAAGTCCCAGATACCATGAAAATCGCCAAGATCACACCTATTTACAAAGCTGGAGAGAAGAATCTTGTAAATAATTATCGACCCATATCAGTACTACCCTGCTTTAGTAAGATCCTTGAGAAATAAGTAGTTATAAGAATGCTAGATTTTCTGGAAGACAATAATATTCTGTGCTCCAACCAGTTTGGTTTTAGAGCTAATCATTCGACTTCCCTAGCTGTCCTATCATTGTACGAATACTTGGTATCTGCAAGGGAATCTAACAAGTATAGCATTACCACTTTTCTTGACCTTCCAAAAGCGTTTGATACTGTGAACCACGATATTTTATTGACTAAATTGGATTACTACGGTTTGCGAGGTAATTGCAACGACTGGTTTCGAAGTTATTTAACATCACGATCCCAGTGCGTTTCATACAATAACACATTATCGTCATTCAGACGTATTACTTTTGGAGTACCTCAAGGCTCAATTCTTGGTCCTATACTTTTCCTACTGTATATAAATGACATTAACAGTGTTTCGCGACTACTTAATATTATCCTCTTTGCTGACGACACAAGTGTTACTTGTCTGATAGTGATCCAAAACTGCTAGCCGACACCATGACAACTGAGTTGGACAAGCTAAACAACTGGTTCTCCTGTAATAAACCATCCCTGAATATTAAAAAGACGAAATTTATGTTCTTCAAACCTTCAAAAAGACGCAATTATGCTGACGTACCTAAAATATCAATATGTGGAAATGAAATTGAACACGTCTTCAACTTCAAATTTTTAGGTCTTCATTTCAATGATAGGCTAAATTGAGTAACACACATCGACGAAATACGTAAGAAACTTTCGAGAAATATTGGTGTAATCAATCATATCAAGTCCTGCCTAAATAAAAAATCTTTGTACATTTTGCATTACTCACTGATCTATCCGTACTTATCCTACTGCAACATTGTCTGGGGAAATACGTACCCAACTCATCTTCAGCCACTGAAAATACTCCAAAAAAGAATCATTCGCATAATAGCTTCAACCGATAGACTCGCGCACACTGACCCACTTTTCGTTGAATTGAATATTTTGCCGATCACTGAACTAAATGACCATCTCACTCTGCTGCTCATTCATAAGTTCATTTTCTTTACCACACTTTTGCCTTTATCATTTCGGAACTTCTTCACAAAAATCTCTGACGGTCACTCGTATATCACACGCCAATCCAATACAAATCTATATAGACCGTTTTATTCATCTGACCTATCATTTCATTCTACGAGGGTCAAAGGACCTCGAATATGGAACAAGTTACCCCCTGATTTAAAAACATTTTCATCCATTTCTATGTTTAAATCATCATCAAAATCGAACCATATCAACAATATTTATTCCCCCAGTGTGCTGCTCTAGTATTATCCATATAGATCAATAACAATACATTACAATACATTAACCAAACATAGTTTGCTGATTGTCCGAGGATACGTGTTTGCTTTTATTTATATATTGTTCTCACCGCTTACATTCATATCAACATTCACCAGCTTTAAATCATATTCTTATGTACAATCTAACTGTTTCTACAGGGATAGAACACGTCCTCTGGGGTTTATTCCCGCCAACTGCATTTTACAACTATACATTGTACAATTGATTTATCTTGGTGAATAAATGAAATGAAATAAATAGACACCATGACCAGAGGTCATGGGACAGGCTTGTTTGAGCAGCTCGGCGACTATCATGAGTCAGAGATAACGGGAAATACATCATGACAAGGGTGAAATGGGACAGGTGTTATAGCTTTGATACGAATGTCAGACTGGATCCTACCACCAAACGCCTCCATTCAAAGTTTCCTAAAATTATTTTTAAAAATCGCACGCTGGCGGCAAAATACGATCGTAGCGTACAATATCTCTGGCTCTACGTTTGATAAATTGTGTCTAATTCCGTTTAACCCGAGGCTAGGAACCGTATGAAAATCATGTGTTCAATATATCCATGGTGTTTAATTGAACAACCACAATGAAAACGTCACTGAGATAAACCATGCTCCAGAAAACGACTTAGAAATTCATTTGGATTAATCATATGTTCAAGATATTTGGAAAAGAACATCAGGAAGTCGCTATCATCATTGAAAACTGATGACCGCTTCTTCCTTGTAGGAAACCGTCTTTCTCTTGTATTATTTTTATTTTATACGTTTTTGGAATTGATGTTACGGAAAAGGGTCATTGACGCGGTGATTGTTTTATGGACGACGGCTGACTGTTTGATATCGGATCTGTTACCTTCTATTACATAGTTACGAATGTCGGAATGGACGCCTAGATTCCCTGCTTAATTCATCATTATCATGGGGCACAAGTCACAAATCAGAGGGTTAAGCGCTGATAAAAGTGTCGGACTGTGCTCTTAGATCCCATCCTGAAAGATACAGCACAGCTAGTTGTCACTATCACTGGTAGAAGCAGAGGCTAGAACTAATGTCCGATAGCCCAGTATAGACTGTCGTCGGTCAGGATACGGGAGTTTGCATCACAGTAACCTATTTTCACCGGACTATGCAGACCAGTAGGGTCTGATGGAACAGCTATGATACTGAGGGATAACTTGATCAAAAGTAGTACCGCTGACAGAGTGACTGGTTGTTTATTTAACTGTCCCAGGATTTGGGAAAAAGAGCAGACGAAAAGAGTCCTCAAATCTTTCAGATAGTGCAGATTCTTTCATTAAGTTGCAGGAATGGTTATTATTGTCTCGCATGCTATTTAACAGATCTGCTACTTCGCAAATAATTTCTAAAATCAGTGATATTAGAAAGGGGTGTGCTACTTTGAAGATAATTTCTAGGATTACTGCTAGTTAGCACTTTGACTTGCCTGTTCCCAAAGGAAATATATTGTATAATTAGCACAAATGCTAAATATTGAATATTTCTTTCTAAATTGCAGCCATGATAAATATTGAATATTTCTTCTAAATCGCAGCTCCAAATTGTCCGATTGCCTCTCCTTAAAGAAAATATATTGTATAATTAGCACAAATGCTAGATATTTTCAATCTTGCAAGGACTGGTGATTAAGGAGGTTTAAGGCGGTCCTACACCTTATTTGCTGATCTGTGCAACTCCTCTGACAATAACAGGGATTATTCTGTCGTTCTTCCTGGTTAAACAACGCGCATGCGCTGTTATGTAAGGATTTTTAAGACAGTCGCAAGTACATTTTTATTTGTGGTCCGTGCAGCTCCACTCAGACAATGACAGATTATTCTATCGTACTTTCTGGTTAAACAACGCGCATGTGCTGGTATACAGGCTGTTTAAGTCAGTCCCAGGTGATGCTTGATTGGTGCCTACAGAACGGGCGATATAAAGGCAACCTCACTGATGCAGACAGCTGACATGTATTTAGATTTACTGGCACAACAAACAAATCACTCAACGATGACCTGAAGGTGTTTCGGAGACAATCGGTCCCTTTCATTGTAATTTCGAAAGAAACAAAACGCCAAAAGCAACATCTTCCTTAGGTACTTGATTGAAACAATCAAGTTCTATTCTAATTAGATGATATTATAAAGGTGCTAAATATTGAATATATTGTCCTTTCTCCGACACGGTGTTACAGATATTTTATACAGATATACCAGGCTTCGGGGGTGTGTTTGCGATATATCCCGGTCAAGACCATAAAAAATTTGCCATGGTCGAGACCGGGATATATCGCAAATACACCCCCGAAGCCTGGTATATCTGTATAATTACACCGCATATCCTAACGGACTGGCGTATAACAAGGAAGCTGCTTTTGCTGTAATAGTCACCATTATGTTAGCTAAATAATATATAGCCCTCGGGAAGGCTATATATTATTTAGCTACATTATGTCGGCGTAAATTCGCGTAGAATTCTTTGAGTAGCACACTAAATTCGTTTGTCGGGAGAATTTCAAAGTCTATGGCTCTGTCTTTTGCTGTATAGTAGTCCTTCAATAGTTTCCCAGCAAATTTAGTCGACTTTTCTGTGTTTCTAGGATTATTGCTACTCAGAAACGAGTCGATCTCCTCGCCAGCAAACGCTCCAAATCTGTCGCCCGTGGGCGCTGCCATGTTTGTTTACAAACAAGACATCAGGGGAGATAATTCGGCAGCGGGATAATTCGGCAAATACTTTCAGACAAATACCCCGCTGCCAAGGCAACGGAAGGCAAATTTCCCGCTGCCCCTGACAGTCGCGTGAGAATGACTTGTGGATGAGAATTTGCCGTAAATGCCCCGGCTAAGAACCAATCAAAACTCGTCTATCTTATATAAGGTGTAATTATAATGCGAATCTCTTCTAATTATAGTAGATTATAAAAGTGCTAAATATTGAATATATTGCCTTTTCTCTGAAAAGACTCTTGTGGATATTTAACTGCGAATCTCTTCTATTTAGTATAGATTATAAAAGTGCTAAATATTGAATATATTGTGTTTCCCAGACGCCAGCAACATATTTAAGTGCGAATCATTTCTAATTATATGATATTATAAAGGTCCTAAATATTGAATATATTGTCTTTTCCCAGACGCCAGATAGATATTAAACTGCGAATCTCTTCTAATTAGATGATATTATCAAAGTGCTAAATATTCAATATATTGTCTGTTCTCAAACGTCACCTACATATTTAAACGCGAATATGTTCTAATTAGATGATATTATCAAGGTGCTAAATATTGAATATATTGCCCTTTCTCCGACACGGTGTTACAGATATTTTGATGCGAATCTCTTCTAATTATAGTAGATTATAAAAGTGCTAAATATTGAATATATTGTCTTTTCAGAGTGAATATTTAACTGCGAATCTCTTCTATTTAGTATAGATTATAAAAGTGCTAAATATTGAATATATTGTCTTTCCCAGATGCCAGCAACATATTTAAGTGCGAATCATTTCTAATTATATGATATTATAAAGGTCCTAAATATTGAATATATTGTCTTTTCCCAGACGCCAGATAGATATTTAACTGCGAATCTCTTCTAATTAGCTGATATTATCAAAGTGCTAAATATTCAATATATTGTCTGTTCTCAAACGTCACCTACATATTTAAACGCGAATATGTTCTAATTAGATGATATTATCAAGGTGCTAAATATTGAATATATTGCCCTTTCTCCGACACGGTGTTACAGATATTTTAATGCGAATCTCTTCTAATTATAGTAGATTATAAAAGTGCTAAATATTGAATATATTGTCATTTCTCCGAAAAGGCTCTTGTGGAAATTTAACTGCGAATTTCTTCTATTTAGTATAGATTATAAAAGTGATAAATATTGAATATATTATCTTTTCCCAGACGCCAGCTACTTATGTAAGTGCGAATCATTTCTAATTAGATGATATTATAAAGGTGCTAAATATTGAATATATTGTCTTTCTCGGACGCCAGCTATATATTTAACTGCGAATCTCTTCTAATTAGATGATATTATCAAAGTGCTAAATATTCAATATATTGTCTGTTCTCAGACGCCAGCTACATATTTATGTGCGACTCTATTCTAATTAGATAATATTATAAAGGTGCTAAACATTGAATATATTGTCCTTTCTCCGACACGGTGTTACAGATATTTTAATGCGATATTTTTTCTAAAGAAAGGCCAATCCTGCACCTAACTCGATTCTTTGTTCTCCAACTTTTGCAAAATGTTGTATTACCAGTTTTATACGAGTGAAGTTAATTCTTATTGACGTTAATTCTGGTAGTCTTTTATATGATTAGTTGTCATGTTCATGGATTGTTCTTGTTCCAGCGCATGAACACAATATGGATACCATTTTGAAGTTGTCCTAAACAGTGTTATTGAGAGGATTTCCTACATCTCGGGCCATCAACAAATTTATCCGGTACACCTAATAAACGCAGATAAAAATTATTTACGGCATACTTACAACATGTTAGCAAGAAATTGTACTTTTCAAGGCTTCCATTCTTGTACAAATTGTGTTCACAGAATCCAAGTTTGAGGATTCCTTTCCACCAGACCCTCTATACTAGGTGTTTCATTTGTCTGGATAGACTATCCTTTAGATTTCAGGCTGTTGTTAGTTGGTCTACACAATATACTTGTCATTCTACCATTGTTAGAATTTGTAACCTCTCAAGTCTTGAGTGTACTGACAGCAGGAGGTACATGTATATAAATCATTTGCCATGAGAGGATGCACAAAGCATAGCTCCATTCATACATTGTTTCTCATGCTGAATTTGTGTCGTTTTCTACTGAATGATGTACTTTATATAGTGCCCTGCTGAAAAGTTAAATAGTTACAAATCTTTGCTTTTAGAGAAGGCATTATCCATCCTATCATTAAGTCGCTTTCTTAATAAAAAAGAAATTTGTCTCTCTCTTTTATGTATCTACACAGTTTGAGATATATATATATATCAACATGTTGGTGGAGGTATTCCAACAGCTCTTTTGCTCATAATATAAATAGACCCGTTTCAGTGCCTGAGGTTCTAGTTCTCTCACAGATTTGCCCTGTACTGATAGATCTGGTCAGCAACTGATTTATGACTGACCCATCAAAGAGACAATTATGATAGGCCGTCTCGGACATTGTACGGACACCATTCTTCAAACTATGTTGATGTAACGGAATGTCCATAAGCTGTCTTCGGTGACTGGCCATTCGCGATACATTTACCAACTTGGCAGCTAGCTGCCAATAAATGGAGCCAAATCAAGCTCATATGGTTGTTTTACTTTCAATGCTAATTTTGCTTTCTTCAAGGGGAAACGCCCGATTGGTGACGACTTATTCTGGAGGTGGTGGTGGTGGTGACATCTGGATAACGGGTATACAATGTACAGGCGACGAATCCAATCTTTTTCAGTGTCAGATACAAGGGAGTGAAAGTTGTGACCACAGTCAAGACGTATCTATATCTTGTCAAAGTATGTCATACTCTACAACAGATATTAGAAAAGAAATCTAATCTAATGTTCGACTTGAATGGACATTGCTATCTACAATGGATGTTCTTTAATTTAGTTTCTAAGCTGTTACTTAATGAACAGAGAGTAAGTAGTATGGACCTGCCCTCACCTGGTGGTCCTTTTGTATCCGTTCCACAACGAATGTGGTTCCAATCAATGATCGGAATAACCTATCCGAGCAGGTTCCGTTATCGTGTCCACCCGCTATAATATGTGTACCTATCATGCAGCCAACTTCGCACTCCCGCCCCATTGCCTATATCCATATCGCGCATATATATATACCGTCTATATCCCTACCTACTGTATCCCTACAGCCCATATCCCTAGCGTCTATATACCTAGTCTATATCCCTACCGTCTATATCCTTACCGACTATATCCCTACCGCCCATATCCCTACCGACTATATCCCTACCGACTATATCACTACCCTCTATATCCCTACTGCCTATATCCCTACCGACTATATCCCTACAGTTCATATCTCTACCGTTTATATACCTACCGCCCATATCCTTACCGTCTATATACCTAGCGCATATATCCCTGATTTAAGCTGTCGGACCGACCATCGGGTTAAGCGGAATTAGACACAAGTTAACGTCATAGATCTTGAACGCTACGCTCGTATTTTACTATCAGCATACGATATGTATCGCCAAATTTGAGAAACTCTGAGTGGAGGCGCTTGGTGGAATAGCCCTGTTTTATAAGTTTCTGTAACAATGTTTTGTGACGTTGATTAAAATCGTCACATCTAACACAGGATCTAGCAAATGCTACTAGGCGAGATATGTATACGCCATATGCAGGAACCACAAAAAAAATTACTTTACAGAAAGTTTCGAAATTGTAATCATCGCTTTTGTCATCAAGTCGACGAGATAGAATGCCCGCTTCATTTTTACAGGGATATAGATCTAACTATGGTGTGCCTGTAGAGCTATCTGTAGTTTCCTTCAAATCCAGTAAAGGTGGATGTATATCCTTCAACAGCAAATCATTCCCGTGTGTAGAACTTCAGTTACTTTCGGGTTGACAACTGTGCAGTTACTGAACGGAAAGGCCCTAATAGAGTTATCATTCAGTAAACCGAGCAATTATGTATCAGCATATACCTAAACAAATGCCATATACGTTGTACCATCCAGGTAGGGATACAATCGCTCTGAATTTTAAAAATTCAGCCTCTGATATGTTACTTTACTCAGTTTATTATTATTGTTTTTTTAGACCTGTTTCGTCTGGCAAGGTGTGCATGCGTAATGATCTTTCATGTACATGTACTATTACAAGCGTCTAGTCCGTCATTCATAATTCAGCCGTCGTCCACTAAAGAATATCGGCGTCCATAATCCAAAGACCTGTCCCATATAACAGTATTCGCATCAAATTCAAAAAGACAAAAATATTTTGCATCAACATAAGCTAGTTTCCTATAAGAGAGAAGCGGTCAACAGTTTTCAATGATGCCGACAAGACATCATGATGTTCGAAAAATATAAAATCCGCATCGCTGATCAGTATTCTCAATCCATAATAATCGTTGTCAAGTCATCATCTAGAGAATGATGTATCTCAGTCACGCTTTGATTGTGACTTTTCATATGAGCACCATGAGGGTCTTGAAGTGCATGGGTTCACACGGCCCCTAGCTTCGGGTTAAGCAGAATTAGATATAAGTTAACGCCATAGATCTTGCACGCTACGCTCGTATTTTACTATCAGCATGCGATATGTATCGCCAACTTTGAAAAAATCTGAGTGGAGGCGCTTGGTGGAATAGCCCTGTTTTATAAGTTTCCGTAACAATGTTTTGTGACGTTGATTAAAATCGTCACATCCAACACAGGATCTAGCAAATGCTACTAGGCGAAATATGTATACGCCATGTGCAGGACCCACAGGAATATTACTTTACAGAAAGGGATACTTTACGATGTCGAAATTGTAATCATCTCTTTTGTCATAAAGTCGACGAGAGAGAATGCCCGCTTCATTATTACAGGGATATAGGTCTCAATATGGTGTGCCTGTAGGGCTATCTGTAGTTTCCTTCCAATCCAGTGAAGGTGGATGTATATCCTTCAGTGCGTCATTTATATAGCGATTATCCACAGCGAGAAGATCGTGTATATAGCGTTTGATGAATGAGAAGAAACGGGCTTTGATTGGATCGGTTTTTGAAAGCGCCTGCGTGAAGTCATATTCATTAGAGAACAGATACAGGTCAGCCAACAGGGGTGCACTATTAGTACCCATTGGAATACCTATGTGCTGCTGATATATTGTGTTCTCTTTAAAATAAAACAGTAACTATCGTTCTCCAGATCCTCAATCTTGCACTCTTGCTGCTGAATTATCTAGTATCTTACCGTGGGATAGAACAAGCCATAGGCGTGTTATTCCAACCACATGTGCGGCTATCTGACGATTTTAATCAACGTCTCAAAATATTATTGCAAAAATCAGTGAAACAGAGCTGTACCACCCAGAGCCTTAGTCGAAAGTTTCTCAAATTTGTCGATACATCTCACATGCTGCTAGCATAATACGACGTTAGCGTGCAAGATCTTTGGCGTTACGTTTGGTAACTTGTGTCTAATGCCGCTTAACCACGGGATAGGGGCTGTATGAAGCCATGAACGTCAAGCTCCCTATGGTGAACATATGAACAGTCACATCAAAAATTAAGAACACTGATCAACGATACAAATTTGATTAATATTGGAACATCACGATGTCTTGTCGAAAGCATTGCATACTGTTGATTACTTATCTCTACAACCTATGTTTATGTATTGCATAGTTTTTTGGTATATTCTTTTCCGCTGCCAATAATGTTATATGAATTACGTATTTGGATTATGGACGCGGAAATTGTTCAATGGACGATGGATGGAGATTGTATGACGGACTATCAAATTATTACTGTTAATATTCGCTGTGATTTCTTGCTGTATTTTGCTTGGTGAATAATTCAATTTTCAATTTTTTGGCAGTACCCAGTTCTGTACGTTATAGGCTGGCAGGTGGTCCAAACAGATATACTGGGAGAGTAGAGGTAAATTATCAAAACAGATGGGGAACGGTTTGTGATGACGGTTTCGACACTGCGGCGGCAAGGGTTGTATGCAGAAGTCTTAGTCTTTCAACGTAAGTGACAACCAATTTCACATTCCAGCTGTAAATCGCTAGCACTAATAATAAATAGGTTATCATTATTTTTTTGTGCTATACTTTCCGATCTTTCAACTTGCTGCTTCCCTCCTCTCAGTTACACGAAAATGTGAGCACTCAGCGACGTTCGCCCCAATGAAATTATTTCAAATCCAAAGCTTCAACTTCTGATGGATTATTATGAGGAATGAGGAAAAATGCATTGTAATCCAACCAAAATCTCAGATCGATGGATCGTTGATAACATTCCGACCGTAGTTTAGATCCATACTCCAACTTTCCCGCTAACCAAATCTAAACCGACTGGACAGTAGGAAGCGCCATTTTCCTAATTCAGATGTAACTTTTTGGTTCTTAGTGCGTTGCTCATACCCTCGCCACGGCCTCCGATAATGTCATATCATCCAAGTGGCCACATGAACAGGTACAATAAAAGCGTACCTGAGATACAACACATATCACGAATCCTTAGATTCTTGGTATGTACTTTAGAATATGTTAACCGGAAGACTAGACTTTGAAGTCATGTTGCTCTGTCAGTATGTCGGCACCTCTTCCCACTTCCCTTATATGTGTTGTAATTAGTATCTCCTCCCCCACTGCTAGGACTCCATGTTGGCATCCAGTTGAAAGCACAGCATCACGCGGCAGCCCCGAACAGCGTATGTCAGCTGTATGATTCGGTTACCATGAAAATCAGCTTTAGACGCAAAACCAGGAGAAACACCTGGAATTAGAAGAGATCCTTCGGGGGCAGATTCAAGGAAATATCCATTTCATTTAGATAGATATTTTTTCTCTTGATAAGGGAGAAACACAACGAGGGCTATGTGAGCGAAAACACATCCTATGGAATGTGGTGTGCCGGTTTACAGCTGAGAGCTGTAAAGTCCGTATACCACTAATGCGCGAGGTACTATGACTTCGACGGAACAGGCCGAGCAGTCGCGAATGCCTTGATTAGGGAAATACGTGAAGGAGTCATCGGTCGGTAGCTTTGAAACATTCACTTTCTGTCTGTATAATCGAATTGGGGTTCAGATTTTGCTGAACTATATTCCTACTCGAACCCTAGAACTTTTTCTAAACATTTAGGAGAGGTAATGTCATCATTTTACCAAAGAGAATTTTCCACAATTTGACATCTGTGAGCATTAATTAAAGACACATTACGTTGCGTTTAATTGTTGTCTGTATGTGGTGAGATTCTGCTGGTTGACGTTTCCTGCTCCGAGACTTGTCCTCTGTACAAAAAATTGTGATGACTAGAAAACATGGTAGAGATTGAAACGCTTGACCGACGTGCCTCACAGATGTGTGTGCTGCATAAGAACTTGCATTCTATTAAACTTGTTTCTTCTTCTGCGTCCGTATATTTCATCATTTTCCATCAGATGAAATGATAGGTCTATTACATCAGATTATATAAGTATCTGATACCGCTCAAGCCTTTGCTACGGACTGTGTGGTCATACCATTCAAGATGTCCACATCTACTTCAAGATCCTCATGATACTCATATGAACAGACACAATCAAAGCGTAACTGAGATACATCATTCTTCAGATGACGACTTTACAACGAATATTATGGATTAAGAATACTGATCTGCGATACGGATTTGATATTTTTGGAACATCATGATGTCTTGCCGGCATCATTGAAAACTGGTGACCGCTTCTCTCTTGCGGGAAACAAGCCTATGTTTACGTATACTATTATTGTCTTTTTGAATTTGGTGTTAATATTGTTATATGGAATAGGTCTCTGGATTATGGACGTGGGTATTCTCTAATGGACGACGGCTGCATTATGAATGACGGACCAGACGCTTGTAATTACAATGAAAGCGTGTCTAGAAATTGCAGTCCGTAGACTTGCCTGTTGAGTTCGTGTCAGTACGCCGGCATCTTTTCCCGCCACCCTTGTTATTTTGCGTTTAACTAAAACAAGTGTATTTACCAAAACAGTACATTATCTGATTTGTCTCAAGTAAGGGCTCGAAAGCAAGATCATCTGAAACGCAGCATACATAACGCGTCATGAGTATATTAGTCATGTTAAACCAGGTGGTGGGAACTGAGAAGTTGAAGTCTGAAAAATGTGGAAGAATATATTAGAATATAAACGGGTGGATAGCGAGTGTAAACATCTGTACCGCGCACTCGAAATCCACGAAAATTGTATATGCGTTGATTCAGATTACCCTTTTAAACAGCTTTAGGCATAGAACTGGTGATGGATTGATATTTCACGGTCAATTCGATTATTTGAAATTTTCCACTATGCAAAGTGTGAAAATCCCAGTGTGGAGCGGTTTAACTAAACTCAAAATAAATAAAGCGGCTACTGCAATACGAACTTAGCCGTGTGTGTGTGTGTGTGTGTGTGTGTGTGTGTGTGTGTTGAATAAGTTATTTCAAAGAGACATCAGCTTTACTTCTCTCTGAGAATGTTTGTCGAATGGATACTTGCATACCTGTTATTAGGTATTGTGACCGCTACTTCAAATTGTGACCGTTACTTCAAATTGTGACCGTAATATTGATGACGTCACTGCACATGACCATGCTCATCCTCCTGATACTGATAATAATCATTCCCCTGTTCCTGTTTTCTCAAGGACGCCGTTCTCCACTACTCACATAGCGAGGGATTTACTGTTTGTTTATTCCAGTACTGACAAATGGCCAGCTATAATTGGTTCTATGATAACAAATGAAAAGGAAGATTTATGGAGCATTTGCATAAATTTAAGAATTGCGCGTCAATGTGTAAAAACAACCTCTAATGAAAAGGTCATCAGGAACACACATGCACATCTATCATATTCTTAAAGCAACCATCTGTCTGTTATCTGTCCATGATCACCACTATTTCGTCGATGACATCTCCAACACGTTCAGTTTGTTCTGATTAACTTACATGCGGGACGAGATGTGTTAATTAACAACGATATGCCATGGAGCATCGTCTGATAAATTTATTTTTCATTTTGGTCTAAGCTCTACCGGAAAATGTAAAAAAATCCAAGATGGCCGCCATGATGACGTCACAGTGGGGTCATCTTATCGGAAGCCATTTTTCGGCCTTTTTGGCGTCGATTTTTCGAAATTTAAATTTTTCAGATTTTTCTCTCGAAAAAAATCTTATAAAATAGAGAATAATTAGTTTTACATAAATAATATACTTTCAAGGCCTTTTAGGCAAGGACAATGTGAAGAAATGGACCGAAAAGATGAAAAACACGACTTTCGCGGATACCACATTTTGCCATTTTGAATTTACCCATGATCCTCTACCCGGGGGTATATGAAAATAGAATAAAAATGACCCCAATAAGATAAGCTTAAAAATCACCAAGTTTCAGCCTCCTCGGTTTTGTCGTTTCGGAGCAGCAGAGAAAAGTTCACTAGGGGGGGCACTTTCCGCCCCCCCCCCCTCGGCCAGGTAGGGTTAATAAAGCCAAATATTAATTTGTTCACTTCTGCACAAACCTTCGTACATACTACCCACGTTTTGTATTATAAACAATCACAACTAATAGTGAGGTAGAACAGCTTTGATAAGTGTCTGAAATTGGTCATTCGTGCGGATTTTTTGTAGCTTTTTCGTACACATTTCAGCCTGGATATTTCGGGGTTAAGAAATAACATGCATGTACATTACAACACATATAAGGGAAATGGGAAGAGGTGCCGACATACTGCCAGTCACATACATGGCTGCACAGTATAGTCTGTTGGTTAACCTATTCTAAAGCACATTCTGCGCTATATTCATGGATATTTCCTCGTTTAAACACTTACAGCTCATTTGCCCGGGTCGTATCTAACAGCGGGATAGTAGGAGGAGGCTCGGGAACCATTTGGTTAGATGAAGTATCTTGTGTAGGGTACGAAATGGCATTGTCACAATGTGGACACAATCCTTGGGGAGATAACAACTGTGTCCATAATGAGGACGTGGTGATTACTTGTTCCCAATCATACCGTAAGTTATAACATTTCTAAAATTTCCGTTATTCCTACAAAAACTGAAGCCAGAGTATGTTATCGAAAAATGACAACTTTCTTTTACAGCGGCGCGTTGTGGAAATTCATAATTGCATATGTATTTGAAGTTTCAGGATGGTGAAGGTGGATGGGCGAGGGTGTTGACAGATGTTAACATCCAAATATTTTGCAACCCATATTGTCGTAACGTTCGCTATGTTACATTCTCTTCATATCGTCACCATTATTCCCCAGTTTTGCTTGTGTTTGTCAAAAGTTCACCATCAAATATGACACTTATCGAAGCAACATTAAGTTATGAAACAATATAGGCCTAATCCAATAGAGGAAAAACATTTTGAAAATCAATGGGTGATATTACGCTGTTGTGACATTAGCTGGCGACCTTACACCTGCTAATTACACAGTTGTCGTAATTGCGACAAATGTATGCTTAGTAGATTCTACAGTGCTTAACAAAAAAGTACAGAAGCAGTGTATGTAACTTGCCCGATGACCAAGATATAACGCTCGATTCTTTTTTAGATGATTTTCTAGAATTGAAATTGAGACTGGCTTTCGTTTCTATGTCATAGATGTATCCACGCCACCACAGATTCGTACACGCCTTGATCCCACAAACAGCCTCGCGAACGCTGGATTACTGAAAATATATTACAACAGTGAATGGGGTACAGTCTGTGACGATGGTTTTGGACCGGAAGAGGCTAAAGTTGTTTGCCGAAGTTTGCATCTACCCACGTGAGTCCAATTTGATTGTTTTCTCGAATGTGGTAAATAGCCATGCTATTATAACCTGTTCTTACAATATGTTATTTCGTTCATTATACATAGTAACTCCAATCGGAAAACAATCGCCTTTTGGTTGAGGCTTCTGATGTCTAACTTCCGTTATCACCTCTCTTATCATTTTATCACAGATCCATTGCTGTTCGGACGATTCCACGGATCGCGAGTTCTACATCTGACAGAATATTGTTGGATAATGTTCAGTGTACAGGGAGAGAAAGTAATATTCTCGGCTGTAACCATCTCTATCCAATCGGCTCCAATGATTGCACTCACAGCGAAGACGTTCATATGTTGTGTGGTATGGAATGTGTGCTTCGTTGTTATTTTAGAGAACATTTATTATCACGATTTTACCTTCTTTAGTGTCATTCTCGAATAAATGATCCTTTGTATAATTTCATATGAGCTGATGTATCACGAAAATCTCATTTTCTCGAGATTTAGTTGTCAACCTAAATCGTTGGGATCCAATGATATATTGACATAATACAGGAAGGGACTGACTCAGGGAATATCAGCGAGAAATATGATGTAGATATATATAGACGTACATTTATTTGTCTTTGTCAAGAGTCGTTGTTTACAAAAGATTCCATCATGGGAATATATAAGTTTAATTACAAGCGTCTGGTCCGTTATTCATAATTCAGCCGTCGTCCATTAGAGAATATCCGCGTCCATAATCCAAAGACCTATTCCATATTCCATATAACAGTATTAGCACCAAATTCAAAAAAAATAATAATAGTATACATAAACATAGGCTTGTTTCCTGTAAGAGAGAAGCGGTCAACAGTTTTCAATGATACCGGCAAGACATCATGATGTTCCAAAAATATCAAATCCGTATCGCTGATCAGTATTCTTAATCCATAATATTCGTTGTAAAGTCGCCATCTAAAGAATGACACATTCACAATCAGAAAACCCATTGTGCTGGACTGTGGTATTAAAGCATCAAAAGAATTTGTGCTTTACCGGTGAACACTCTCTCCATTCAATCCATTGGTTATCTTCCAGTGAGTACTTTTTGGTTAAATTCATTGGTTGAAAAACAGCTCACTGTACAGTATGCCTGATTGGATCATGATCTATTGATGCTTAAGGAAACATATAAATACACATGGAGCATCCGCTTACTTTTTAGAAACATATAGGAGTACAGTGGAATTGAAACGTCTACTGTGGTATATAGTATATAGATAAATGAATACAGTCGAATTTAACGGCTTACTTTTTTGAATAACAAATATCGATAACGATTTGTTCTCTGCATCCATTATGGTACAGGCATCAGGGAATATATTCTGGTTTCGAACCACTTGATTGGTCGATTTAAAATTTCAAACATAGACTGGGTATTTTCATTGGCTTGTTGAGAGCACTTGGTAAACATTCAGCCAATCAGAGAGTGTTTGTAAAGGTAAACTGAAAGATATTTTCGTATGACATTGAGTGTCCAATTCTGTATAGATATACAAACAGATGTCAGAACAAAAATATGCAACTTCAATAGAGACGGAAGTCGTCCGTATTATCACCAGGACGATGTTCTTCTTATCAAATCAAAATGACTTTTCAATTGTCATTATCACCAGGCAGGGTACATCGGTTAATATTCCAATTTCAAAGTGCTAAATTGATCCAGACCTTATGGTACAGCCTTTTCGCTCCTCAAGAGGCTTGTACTTGCGACTCATCTGCAGATATACCGCCTTGAGTGTGCATTTAGAACATTATTCAAGAGTATACATCTCGCATCTCAAACCGCGTGACCTACTGATACGACCAATCACAGGCCATTATTTTACTACAGCCTCAGTATTCTAGTCTCACCAGACTGCCTACTACGAGAAGAGGCTCTAGGGGTAGCCATCCCCCAAAATGTTGGGTAATGAGTAGGTGCGTTTGATTTCTGCGTACGATCTTCCGTCCAGTCACCATTAACTGTTTCCATCAAATGACTGTGCTGAACTGCACAGATTAGTCTCTCGGTAATGGTGCTAAATTACCCGACGTATATGACATATACTGAGTGATAACTGTGTGTAAAAACGCGAGAAGCTGGGGAAATATTTCTTGTCAAGCAGCTGTGAAATAAACCAATATGAGTTGACTCCCTTGTCAAACGTTCACCTCATAACAGCTCATAATGTTTTTTATTTATTTCTGGCTTAAGTTTTTTAGGTAACTTCCTCCATTGTTGTTAAATTTAGTAAGGTTCATCAACTGATTGCAAACATTTGTTCACCAATCACTTCGGATAAATAACACGGTCGATGTTAATTTGGTTCAAGTCCCTCTCATAATACCACGCTTTATGGTTTGCGTATATAAGCAGATCAATTTGCTTACAAAGATACCGAAACTACACCGTTCAAGTGCTTCAGATTTGGAATTGAGCGTGACTGTTAATAAAAACGGAAATGTTCCCTGGAGCGATGATGTAAGATGGAGCCTCGCTGTCAAAATAATGGCATGGTCCCGCTCACATCAGAGACGTGATACCACTATCACGAAGGCATGACTTAGCTCACGATGCATTTAAGAGATAACACGCAGGCGCACCGAGAGATTGCATGTTCGTGTCCAAATAAAGAATTCACAATTTAGTCACGTGCCTCATTTTTGTTTTGAACTAGAGCGATTCGTCAACAAAAGGTGTATTTCAGGATATGTGTTTGGTTCACTTCCGTTTACTGAAATGGTTAACAGAATATGCCAAATTTTGTGCAAAAAAAAGAAATTAACAGATATTTGACCCAAAAATATAAATAAATCTAATATGTATAAATATAAATAGTTAAAGACTGACGCATTTTTCCATGGTTATATTTTCAGTACTTAAAACTGGAATGCTGAAAATTTGACTTTCCCTAGAATAACCATAGAGGCTTTGTAAAAGTCTGAAACTATGGAACTTTCTATAAGTTTCTTTGCACGATGTCTATCGAAGTTCCCTTGACCGTGATTCATTTTCGCCCATCGTTGGATGTACTTTATTCGATATGTGTTTTTTTTTTCATTAGGTAATGACTACGACTCGACCGTGCGTCTGGTTGGGGTGTCCGCGCAAACGTCTGGACGGGTGGAAGTTGGTTATCAAGACGAGTGGGGAACAGTGTGTAGTGAGGGCTTTGACAGTCTGGCTGCTAAAGTTGTATGTCGACAGCTGGGCTATTCTACGTAAGTTGAAAACCTAACAATTGCTTAAGGTGACAAGTTAGCTGCTATGTTACATTGGTATGGTCATACTTAGCCAGGAAAATGGTGTTGATAAACACCAAAACTTGCTGTTGAGCTCGACTCAAATTCCAAAAGATCCCTTGAAGCTGAATTGGGTACCATTATCTGTAGAGGAGGCACATTGGATCACAAATCATGGAAGAACTGGGCCCAACATGATGAGTGTTCATGTGAAACATTGGATTTTGGTAATTGTGCACTCACGAGGTTTAAACGATTCCTTCATTGAATGACATCTTATCCCTGACATATTCAATCTATCTCTGATTATTAGTGCACGATTTATATTCCAAAACGATTAAAACGGAAACGTTGGTGCATTCATCCTTGATCGTGACAAGTATATTCATCATTATGCCTAGCACGCTGTTAACAATCTGCAAAAGGCAAGTCATTTGACCTCAACATGTCAATTTAATTAATAATAATGCAGAACTGAATCTTGATGATGTAAACAGACTTAATACATAATTGTCAATATGTCCTCAATTACGGTGTCTATCCGCTGACTGCGCATGGCTGTAACAAATCAGACTTATACGTTTCAAAACGTTGCTGATTGGTGCTCATTATCGAGCTATGAACGTGTAAAATGTTGAACGAATAAGTCGAGTATTTTCTAAGAAGTATGAATGATGGGAATTATGCTTCTAGTGTGAAGTTGTCTTCTTGAAATCAACGAAAGGCGTTTACGCTGGAGAGGGAGGGGGTCAAGTCTAATAAGGTGAGATCGACAAGCTAAAGCTAAGCTAAAACGATGGTAGAGAGGTAGATGTTTATTTGAGTTCCACAAAACGCCCTATATTAAGCGTGATCCGTACGTCTGGCCTTAGACATGTAATCCCGGATCTTTTGCACGAAGTATTGTCGAAATACGTTCAAAGTAAACCAGGACATTCTGATGTCCTACTATAATTGGGTAACTCCAGCAGATAAGCCACTCTGTACTAACGCTACTGATCTGCCACGTATGAGTGATTTATATCGTATCACTTTGTTCTCCTGTGACCAGCACAGCTATTGTCAATGCTTTACCCACGTGATCAGTCTGGGAAGGTACTTTTAAATGGTGTTGAATTTCGACCAACACCATATGTTTCGCCCACACCATTAATTGGTGTTAAGCCAACACTAGCACTAATCAAAATATATTTTCAGCATATTTTATTGGTGCTAACCAACACTATTATTTGGTGTTGAACTGGTCTCAACACCATTTGTTAGTGTTCACATTGGTCAGCACCATTATTCAACACCACTTTATGGTGTTGACCAGCCCTTAGCACCAAGAAAGGCTGTTGGGCCAGCACCATATTTCTGGCTGTGTATTGCTCACTATGGCCTTCAAGATCAAATCAGACGCCTTCGGTTAAGATTTAGTTTTTCGTATTGTACCTTGTCTGCTTTGCTGGATTTCATATTCTATAGACAAGATCTTTGGCACTACGTGTTTCGAAACATGCATCTAATGCCGCTTAATCCCGGGATAAGGCCTTGTGGCGGTAAATTCATTTTCTATTCAATTTCAAGCGTCTGGTCCGTCATTCATAATTCAGCCGTCGTCCATTATAGAATATCCGCGTCCATAATCCAAAGACCTATTCCATATTCCATATAACAGTATTGGCACCGAATTCAAAAAGACAATCACAGTATACATAAACATAGGCTTGTTTCCTGTAAGAGAGAAGCGATCAGCAGTTTTCAATGATGCCGGCAAGACATCAGGATGTTCCAAAAATATCAAATCCGTATCGCTGATCAGTATTCTTAATCCTTAATATTTTTGTGAAGTCGCCATCTAAAGATTGATGTATCTCATGTATTGTGATGTATTGTGCTCCCTGACTTTTTTTGTATATTTGATGCTTTTATTAGCGAGATTTTTCTTTGCTCAGCAATTATGACCCCCTTCCATCAAAATCATATTTTCATAACGTTCATAAAGTTAGACCGCCGTTCATAAAGTTAGACTTTATGAACGTTTTTTCATACAATCTATTAGGAAGTTTGACTAGTTGAAAGAGCCAAGAATGGTTTTGAGGTTTTTTATTTTTGTTACAATTGTAAATTCTCCATATGAGCAAGATGTACTATACATTACGCCCAAAAGATCCGTCACCAAAACAAAATCTGCTAGGGACTACCTGGTGTTTATTGTGTTATGTCTGCTCGATACACCATTAAATGACAGTCAAGTCAGTATCATGAGCGTGAGGTCACGGGAAAGACACCGCGGCCGTATGCCATGAGACAGATATTGCAGCTGTGATACGAATGCCAAACTGGACAAACCGGACTCCTGGATTTCGCCGGTTGTTCTATCAGCTCAGTCATTACAATGAGCCAGAGGTCAGGGAAGGACACCATGGCCAGAGATCATGGGTCAGGCTTGTTTGATCAGCTCAATAACTACCATAAGCCAGAGGTCACGGAAAAGACACCAATGTCAGAGGTTATCCGACAGGCTAGTTTGATTAGCTCAGTCAATACCATGAGCTAGAGGTCAGGGAAAGACACCATGACAAGATGTTATGGGACAGGCTTGTTTGATCAGGCCAGTTACTACCATGAGCCAGAGATCACGGAAAAGACACCATGGCCAGAGGTTATGTAATATGCTAGTTTGATCAGCTCCGTCACTATCATGAGACAGAAATCACGTGAAAGTCACCATGGCCAGAGTAGGCTACTTGTTAATTTGATTAGCTTAGTCATTACCATGAGCCAGAGGTCACGGGAATAACACCATGGCCAGTGGTTATGCGACAGGCTAGTTTGATCAGCTCAGTCATTACCATGGGCCAGAGGTCAGGGACAGACACTATGACCAGAGGTCATGAGACAGGCTTGTTTGATCAGCTCAGTTACTACCATGAGCCGGGTGTCAGGGAAGACAACATGACCAGAGGTCATGGGACAGGCTTGTTTGATCAGTTCAGCTACTACCATGAGTCAGAGATAACGGGGAATACACCATGACAAGGGTGAAATGGGACAGGTGTTATAGCTTTGATACGAATGTCAGACTGGATCCTACCACCAAACGCCTCCATTTAAAGTTTCTTAAAATTATTTAAAAAATATCGCACGCTGGCGGCAAAATACGATCGTAGCGTACAATATCTCCGGCTTTACGTTTCATAAATTGTGTCTAATTCCACTTGTAACGAATATTGGTATCCCCTAAACGGTAAATCAAGACTAAACACAAGCTCGGACTGAAGCGCAAGTCTGGAACGAAGTGTGCACGTTAACCCGAAAATGAACGGAAATAGGGGTCTACACAAAGCCACAGCGCTCAACATAAAATATCGAAATACAACGGGTATATAACTGAATGAAATTACCGTCCAGTATTTGTGTCCATTATTGGCCTGTGATATCAACGGAGATTACTGCATGATGTTCCCGTTTACAGAGAAACTGTGTAAACAATATATGGCGATATGATCAGCAGTAACGAAAGTGAAACTAGAAGTCGGGAATTCCCCAAAGTCCGCTTGGTGATAACGATTGGAGTTATCGTTCCTAAATTGTACAATGATGTGAGTTATCTTTGACTGGATAGTGGAGATGGCGCTGCGGGAAAATATGGTTTATCATACGGGCGACACGACGACATGTGATCGTTGGCCTGATGGGTATAAAAGTGACTACATCGAGCGAAAACCTCACTTCTTCACCCAGGACAAAAAGGTAAATATAATCCAACCTACTGGTACGGTAAGACGGGGATATACTCGGAGACCAAGGGTGTGATCGGTGGACTGTCGGGCAAGCCTTGCGCTGGACGGGAGCAGACCTCAGATACGTATAGCAGCGGTTTTACCGGTAAACGCGGGCTGCGTTCGGACGACCGGTGATTTTCCAAGGATTGTGGAACCGGGCTGCTGATACAGGGGAGGTACCTACGGACCAGAAGACAGAGGAAATCACGATCTACCGTGCCTGAAGGTTGGAGGAAGAAGTCACCCTCACAAGCCAGGTTACCTTACACAGACACCGGAGTGTTCACGGCGGAGAGGCATAACGCTGTCTGAGAGCGTTCTCGCCGGTGAAACGGGTGACAGGGCACTGGTACTTACCTTGGAGGGAAGACGATACGGAGGCATCCTCGCAAGACAGGTTACAACTGTGGGGAAGCGGACGCATCCACGGTGGGAAGACGAACCTACCTGTAGAGTGGAATACAAGAAGAAGCAAACGCATCCACGGTGGGAAGACGAACCTACCTGTATAGTGGAATACAAGAAGAAGCGAACGCATCTACGGTGGGAAGACGAACCTACCTACCTGTAGAGGGGACTTCTTACAAGGAGAAGCAGACGTATACACGGTGGGAAGACGAAGCGACCTAGGGAAGGGAATACGTACCAACCAGGTGAAGACACACGTATCCACGGTGGGAAGACAAAGCGATCTCCGGAACCATACGCACCTATAAGGGGAGGACGATCATATCCACGGTGGGAAGCCACAACCGCGATCATCCTGTACATTTAATTGAATATTGTTGCATATTATTTGACCCTATATCAGCCTTGGTTGTCTCTACACTCTCCTACTTTCTCGATCCAGACAAGGTGACAGGTCGAAGTGAATCTCTAGTTGGCGAGGACTAGTGCCGGCAGGGACCGTGGCCTGACAGCTTGTACGCTACCATTTAACGAGACCTAGCTCAGCTGCGTCCCGTTTATTGACCGGCCCGGCACACGTTACACAAAACTGGCGGCAGCGGTGGGATTTGCCAACGTCCGAGGTTCACAGGAGAGTGAAGATGGAAAGACAACTTGCCCGGGGAAGGCCGGAGGCGGAGTCTACAACCGACCAATCGGGCCTGACAACAAGGGTCAGAGATGGAAATACAGCAGCCTTGATCAATTTCTGGACTACTCCTGTGGGGACTGACCAAGAGGAAAGGACTACGAGACCAGAAGGCCTTGGTGATCAACGACGAAACCGGAGGAGACGCCGGACGATGGGCACCAGTCACCCCTGCGGGCAATACTTCACTAACAGCCCAGGCGCCAGTAACTCGGCTCCCATACGGTGAAGAAGAAGACGAAAACCCGACTAGTATCCGGCTTCGGATGGATCAACAACGCCAAGAAGCCACTCGAACCGATTCGACACCTACTCAGGAGGAAATGTCCCCCTGGATGTGTGGCACGGGGAAGATGGACGAAACTGATGCGCAGACGGGAAACCACAAGATCCCATGGAAACCGTAGTAAGGGCAAAGTCGTCGAAAGCTCTGGTGAAAGTGTCTACGTTCGATGGTTCCGGCCCATGCAGAGACTACCTCGTACACTTTGACCATGGTGCTGCTATGAATCGATGGGGAGATACAGAGATAGGACAGTACTTAGCCGTATCATTACGGGGAGCTGCCCAGCAGGTCCTCGCCGCATTGAAGGCCAAACCAGGAGAGGTAGATAATGCAAGTCTTGTATCCGCTCTAGAACGACGGTGCGCACCACCCAACCAGGCGGATTTGTACAAATCACAACTGAAAGCAAGGTTTCGACAAAAAGATGAAGGAGTGCCCTAGCTCGGCTCCAGCATTACCCGCCTCGTTCAGCTCGCCTACCCCGACGCTGGTGATGACGTCCAAGATACATTGGCTAAGGATCAATTCTTAGAGGCAGTGGGTGATGACCTAAGGTTCCAAGTTTGGCAGTCTCATCCCAAGTCACTGGATGCTGCGGTACATACAGCGATAGAAGTAGAAGCTTACCGGGCAGGACAGCGTTGGAGGAACACTCATACGGCAAAAAGTACCGGGAAGGGAGAGGAAGAGAAGGCTAGTATCGGAGAAGACGAATTTTCTCCGGAGATGGCAGAACTGAGACGGGAGTTCAAGGAGTTGGTAGACCAGATAACCAAAGTTAAGCCCCAATCTCTACAACCACGACGACCAGGAAGACCGTATCGACGACAGCGCGAGACCGGGGAAGGACCAAGGTGTTGCTGGGAGTGCGGCGGAGAGGACCATTTTAAACGGTCCTGCCCACGGCTACAAAAACCACCTTATAATCCCAAAGGCCCTTCGGCGGTGCAGAAGGCAAATCCCCCAGGGGAGGCTGGACTTTATCTTCCTGTACGTTTGGGACCAACCATGACGTCATGCTGCGTGGATACAGGAGCCTCTGTCTGCATTCTTAACAAAGATGTCTACGATCAACTGGAACCCGGCAGGAAGCCACCACTGAGTGAACCTTCCTTCCCCTGCCTTCGTATGGCCGATGGAACGGACATGGACCTCGAAGGCGAGGGTGAATTCAAGCTGACGATTGGAGGGGTAATGCGTAAGCAGAAGATGGTGGTTGGAACCCTCACGGTTGATGCCTTATTAGGATACGACTTTTTAACGAAACACCACTGCGTGATCGACGCCGTAAGTCACCGCCTGAGGATCGGGGGAGGATTCATTCAATGTGAAATAGTGGGATTTTCGGGTTGTCATCGGGTGTCTGTTACGGAAACCGCTACCATACCCCCAGGTACCCAGATGATCACTGATGTCAAGGCCCAAGGAGCATTAGGAGGGGAAGTCGAAATGACAGAGAACGAACTCTGAATTTACACAACGGACAGGGGCGATCATGGCGAGAACGCTGTCCCTCTGACGGAGATGTGGCTGTGAGATTCCTTAATCTATCTAGTGAACCTGCAGCAATAAAGGCTGGCACATTATGTGGCAACATCTCGAGGATTGATGCAGCTGATGTCGCGTCTAAAACCAGCAATGCGGGGACATATTCCCGACAGACAAGGGTACCAAAGAAGATACCATCAGCAGGATGCCCAGAACATCTGAAAGGACTGGTTAAGAGGTCCAGCAACAGGTTGACGAACCAACAGGCCTTTAAAATGGAAGAATTAGTCACGAAGTACTCAACCCTATTTGCAAAGGATGACAGCGATATGGGTCACACCAGCCTGGTTGAACATCACATCAAGACGGGTAATGCACCTCCAATCCCCATACCACCTCGACGGCCCCCAATACACGCCAGGCAGGAAATAGACAAGCAGGTGGACGAGATGCTGGAGAGGGGAGTGATAGAGCCAGCCACAGGTCCATGGTCTGCGCCTGTGGTTTTGGTACAAAAGAAGGACGGGAAGATGCGATTCTGCGTGGACAATAGGGCCTTGAATCAAGTCACGGAAAAGGACGCCTATCCTCTGCCACGGATAAATGATCTGCTAGACCATTGTCCGGGTCCAGTTGGTGGAGCACTTTGGATCTCATGTCTGGTTACTGGCAGGTTGGCATTGCACCCGAGGATAAGAGCAAGACCGCATTCGCCACGAGGAAGGGGCTATACCAATTCCAGGTTATGCCCTTTGGACTGTGTAATGCTCCAGGGACATTCGAGCCTCTGATGGAAGCCGTCCTAGCCGGGCTCAACTATGAGATCTGCCTAATTTACCTAGACGACGTGATCGTCTTCGGTCACACGTTTGAACAGATGATGCAAAGATTGGAAGACGTCTTCGTCAGGCTACAGCAGTCCGGTCTAAAGCTAAAACCATCTAAGTATACCATAGGTACTCGGGAAGCGTTGAAGAATGGCCGGTCCCCGTGACACCGACAGAAGTCCGCAGCTTCCTGGGCCTCTGTAGTTACTACCGGAGGTTCATCCGTGACTTTGCTACCATCGCCGCCCCGTTACATCAGCTTACTGAGAAGAAGAAGATCTTCGTGTGGGACGAAGTGGCACAAAACGCTGTCGATACTCTCAAACAGAAACTGACGACGTCACCGGTTTTGGCCATGACAGACTGGAAGGAGGCCTTCATCATCGATACCGACGCCAGTAACTTCGGAGTCGGGGCTGTGCTCTCTCAAAGAATCAACGGGGAGGAACGAGTAGTGGCCTACGGCAGCCGAGCCCTGTCAAAGTCCGAACGGTTATACTGCGTAACTCGTCGGGAGCTTTTGGCAGTGGTTTACTTCGTAAAATACTTCCGTCATTACATGTACGATCTCTGCGTTGGCTCATGAATTTCAAGGAACCCGAAGGCCAGCTGGCGCGATGGATTCAATCCCTGTCCCTCTACACCTTCACGATAGAACACCGGCCAGGAAAGAAGCACGGAAATGCAGATGCCCTGAGTAGGAGACCATGTAAACAGTGTGGAGATACGGGGACCCCAGAGTTGATCAGACTGCACGATTGATTGGATTGAGGGCGTCCCGGGAAGACTTTGTAAGGGCTCAGGCAGACCATCCCGACCTCGGACCAGTCTTTGGATGGATTGCTCAAGGAGCACGTCCAGCGTGGGGAAATATCAGCGCACACAGCACCGTCACCAAATGCCTTTGGGGTATGTACAAACTGTTGGAAGTCCAGGATGAGAGGAAGTCCCGGGGAACGGATAGCCGTAGACCTACTTGGACCGATACCGGCGACGGACAGCCGGGAATGCATGTATTCTGGTGATAGGAGACTACTTCACTCGCTGGGTCGAAGCAGTGGCTTTACCCAACCAGGAGGCCTCGACAGAGGCACAAGCATTAGTGGACCATTATGTATCCAGTTTCGGCGTTCCGACCTTCATCCACTCGCACCAGGGTCGCCAATTTGAAAGCCATCTATTTAGCGGGATGTGCAGAATTCTGGGTATGCGCAAAACCAGGACAACCGCTTACCACCCCCAGTCCAACGGGATGATTGAACGATTTAATCGCACATTAGCACAGATGTTGCACGCTAGTGTTGATCGACACCCCGGAGATTGGGACCTGTACATACCTCTGGTTCTTCTGGCTTACCGGTCCACGGCCCATGAAACAACAGGACTGTCACCAAACATGATGAAGTTTGGAAGGGAGGCAACTTTACTTTCTCACTTGACGGTCGGAGCATCGCCAACGGAAAAGAGTGAACCTGTTGCCTGGGTGGAAAATCTACGTGATGAGCAGGTCGAACTACATCAGAAGGCCAGCGAGACCACCGGTAAGAACCTGAGAAGACTGAAGAAGATATACAATACCCGGGCTAGCCAAAACACCTATTCTCTATGCGACTTGGTCTGTTTGCACACCTCGATCAAACGAAGAGGAGAGAACCCGAAGCTGAGAGATCGATGGCTGGGTCCCTTCACGGTGAAGGAAGCCATATCTGATGTGACGTACCGTATCCAGGGCGAGGACGGACGTATACAAGTGGTTCACCATGACCATCTGGGGATGACGCCGACGATGAGGTTGAAACGGAGCCTCAAGACCAACAGAGGGGCATTTTCCCCTATCCGGTAGATTACCCCACCGTGCAGGCGAACGCGAGCAGTACACCAAGGGCTCCCAGACGTGCTGCTGACTCACGTGTGACTGGCTCGCCTTTGGGTAGTTCCGAAGACGAGGATGAACGGGTAGAGCCTACACGAACCAGATGTGGCCGAGAGACTCGAAGACCTAGTCGATTTCGGAACTATGTCCTGACATGCAGGCATGCTATATATATGTGAACTCCGAAGGTCCGACACACCGATTTCTCTTTGATGATTTACTGCACATAGCCCACCAATCCAGACCAATCAAGTACTTCAAACAGCGTGACCGAGCATCGGCGAGGGCGCCGATATTTCGAAGGCGTGGGTGGTGTCACGAATATTGGTATCCCCTAAACGGTAAATCAGGACTAAACACAAGCTGGGACTGAAGCGCAAGTCTGGAACGAAGTGTGCACGCTAACCCGTAAATGAACGGAAATAGGGGTCTACACGAAGCCACAGCGCTCAACATAAAATACGGATATACAACGGGTATATAACTGAATGAACTTACCGTCCAGTATTTGTGTCCATTCTTGGTCTGTGATATCAACGGAGATTACTGCATGATGTTCCCGTTTACAGACAAACTGTGTAAACAATATACGGCGATATGATCAGCAGTAACGAAAGTGAAACTAGAAGTCGGGAATTCCCCAAAGTCCGCTTGGTGATAACGATTGGAGTTATCGATCCTAAAGTGTACAATGATGTGAGTTATCTTTGACTGGATAGTGCAGATGGCGCTCCAGGAAAATATGGTTTATCATACGGGCGACACGACGACATGTGATCGTGGCCTGATGGGTATAAAAGTGACTGCATCGAGCGAAAACCTCACTTCTTCACCCAGGACAAAAAAGGTAAATATAATCCAACCTACTGGTACCGTAAGACGGGGATATACTCGGAGACCAAGGATGTGATCGGTGGACTGTCGGGCAAGCCTTGCGCTGGACGGGAGCAGACCTCGGATACGTATAGCAGCGGTATCACCGGTAAACGCGGGCTGCGTTCGGACGACCGGTGATTTTCCAAGGATTGTTGAACCGGGCTGCTGATACAGAAGAGGTACCTACGGACCAGAAGACAGAGGGAATCACGATCTACCGTGCCTGAGGGTTGGAGGAAGAAGTCACCCTCACAAGCCAGGTTACCTTGCACAGACACCGGAGTGTTCACGACGGAGAGGCATAACGCGGTCTGAGAGCGTTCTCGCCGGTGAAACGGGTGACAGGGCACTGGTACTTACCTTGGAGCGAAGACGATACGGAGGCATCCTCGCAGGACAGGTTACAACTGTGGGGACGCGGACGCATCCACGGTGGGAAGACGAACCTACCTGTAGAGTGGAATACAAGAAGAAGCAGACGCATCCACGGTGGGAAGACGAACCTACCTGTAGAGTGGAATACAAGAAGAAGCAGACGTATCCACGTGGGAAGACGAAGCGACCTAGGGAAGGGAATACGTACCAACCAGGTGAAGACACACGTATCCACGGTGGGAAGACGAAGCGATCTCCGGAACCATACGCACCTATAAGGGGAGGACGATCATATCCACGGTGGGAAGCCACGACGCTTCCTGGGGACGACATACCCACCTTAGAGGGGGGAGAACCGCTATATCCATAGCCTCGCTCCAGCGACATTCCATAGCCAGGGAGGGGCCAGCAGCAAGGCCGCCCCTACGATTACCTACCGTGTGGAAAGGGCCAGCAGCCAGGCCGCCCTTTACACGGCACTTTATATTAACACTGTACATATTTACATCTTTGAACCGCGATCATCCTGTACATTTAATTGAATATTATTGCATATTATTTGACCCTATATCAGCCTTGGTTGTCTCTACACTCTCCCACTTTCTCGATCCAGACAAGGTGACAGGTCGAAGTGAATCTCTAGTTGGCAAGGACTAGTGCCGGCAGGGACCGTGGCCTGACAGCTTGTACGCTACCATTTAACGAGACCTAGCTCAGCTGCGTCCCGTTTATTGACCGGGCCGGCACACGTTACACACTTAACCCGAGGCTAGGAACCGTTTGAAAATCATGTGTTCAACATATCCATGTTGTGTAAATGAGCAATCACAATGAAAACGTCATTGAGATCAACCATGCTCCAGAAAAGAAATTAGAAATTCATTTGGATTAAGAATATGTTCAAGATTTTTGATAAAGAACATCAGGAAGTCCTGGTTTCATCATTGAAAACTGATGACCGCTTCTTCCTTATGGGAAACCGTCTTGGTTTTGTATGATTTTTATTGCATATCTGGAATTGATGAGACTGAATGTTTGATATCGGATCGGTCACCTGTTATTTCATACTAATGTCAGAATGGACGCCTAGATTCCCTGCTTAATTCATCATTATCATGGGGCACAGGTCATAAATCAGAGGGTTAAGCGGTGATAAAAGTACCGGAATATGCTCTTAGATCTCATTCTGAAAGATACAGCATAGCTAGTTGTTACTATCACTGGTAAAGCATAGGCTAGAACTGCGAAACTAATGCCAGATAGCCCAGTATAGACAGTCGTCGGTCAGGGTACGGGAGTTTGAACCACAATAACCTATTTTCACGGGACTATGCAGACCAGTTGGGTCTGATAATACAGTTATGATACTGAGGGATAACTTGAGCAAAAGTAGTACAGTTGCCAGGGTATTGGTTGTTTATTTAACTGTCCGAGGATTTGAGAAGAAGAGCAGACGAAAAGAGTCCTCAATTCTTTCAGATAGTACAGATTATTTGTTCTCCAACGTTTGCTAAATTTTGTATCACCAGTTTTATACGAGTGAAGTTAATTCTTATTGAAGTTAATTCTGGTAGTCTTTTATATGATTAGTTGTCATGTTCATGGATTGTTCTTGTTCCAGCGCATGAACACAATACGGATATCATTTTGAGGTTGTCCCAGACAGTGTTATTGAGAGGATTTCCTACATCTCGGGCCATCAATCTCGGCCATCTCGGGCATACTTATAACATGTTAGCAAGAAATTATACTTTTCTAGGCTTCCATTCTTGTAATAACAAGTGAGAAATGACTGCATTGTAGTCAAAACCTGCGGCAGTGGTGATAATACAGTGAAAGACATATTAGCGGAGGTAGTGGTAATTGTAGAAAAAAGCGCCATCTGCCTGTGTTTTTTTGCCGAGGGAAATAATTTTCAACTTGTAACCCACAATTGTAGGGATTGCGTAATAGTTCTGATACCATATAGATATATTCACTTTCCCCATTCAAAATCCGACTCCGATTTGACAGACGAACTCACCATGATCGCTTTGGCAATGTTTTGGTACAAGTATCGTGTATGCCAAGTTTCAAAACATTCGGTTCAGTCGTTACTTTTTGCAAATCAAGAAGGCTTTCAAATATTTGGAAATCCGAAAATCTGCGCTCTACAGTCTCCCTTCTCGCTTAATTTGCCGATCAAAATGGAAAATTTACATTTCCTTCAAAGTTATTTTTCAATAAATTTAGTATCAGATCTATCACCTCGATCTGTGAAACTACGGAATGGGATTTGAGGCTTTATCGAACTGTCCAAGAGGCATAATGACACTTTTTCACTATTCAAATTGAGGCCTGTTACAGTCTTGATATTCGATTAAAATAATTAATTAGGTTTCTGCATTTACGTTCGTTATGATCTGCGAACTAAATTCCTTGCCACTATTTTCCACGCAGCAAGTCAATACCAAGACATGGTTTGCTTCTTCTATATAAATGATTAACTATTTCATTCTTAAGAAATATCATCTCATCTGACATTTTCGGCCAGGCCTTTTCGAAGGTTGCTAATTTTATGAATTTCTTTTCTTTAAAATCAAATTCTGCAAACAAGAAACATTTCTAGTCAGTATCTATAGATATCTTCCTATACTCAATTCGCGAATATGTTTGTCACTAAGTCATTCCGAAGGTGATTCAAGTGCGAAGTCAATGTGAAAGGTATCTAAGTATCAAAATCAAACTCAAAAACCCCTCCAGGAAAAAAAAGGCCCTAGCTTTTGGCCACGAGGTCAACTAGATCGTTTTATGGCCAGTATCTGCTATATATGACGTAATTCCATACGTAAAACTGATTGACAAAGTAACGTATAGAATTTTGTATAGAACCAGTAAATTCTAGCAGAAATGGGCTCTGACTTGAGAGAATGATGTCAAATGCAATATGTTTCTGCGCATTGTCTGCTGATATTGAATTTACGGAAGTGATTTATGCTATTCTAAAGGGATTGTGAGTGCGGAAGAGGACGGGAACATCAATACCAGCGAATCAAGGCCCTGGCTTGCGAGAATGAGGATAGAGAGGCTGTGTTCCGAAAGAGAATCATTCAAAATAGCTATTTGCCAAATGTCATGCTTGTAACCGAAAGTGCACAATATAACTGCACGACTGCGAGGTATTGTTCGCACACAGGGGTGTCTAACTCATTAAATACTACATAGTCATTTCTGTCTCTTCCAAGTGGGCTACCATTTGAAATTGTCCGGTAATGAGTGAGTCCATCTGAATCCTTTCGTCGGCAAAATAAGCATTCAAGTTTCAATATTTTGTTGTACAAACACCAGTCAAAGGCAGAGTACAAAATTTTAAGAGGAATACTGCAAGAGAAACAATTGAACAGGGACATGAATATTAATATTTATATATATATGTTATATCTGAGAGATATGTTATATCTGAGTGCTACCGTTGATATTAGAACCTTGATTTTTGGCATGAAGGTGCATTAGGGGACTGTTACCAGCATGTTTCGAGCTGACCTACTTTTGATGAAAATTTCTGTTGATTTATAATTAAAATCACTTGTGAAACTAACTTGAGCCGTGCCTATCTTAATATAGGCAGGATTTCAACTGGAGGTCCACGAGTTCAGCGTGCGTAGGAGTCCTACCTACCCTACTTCTTATGTCCTGTGACGTTATTCACACTGGGCATGAAGGTGCATTAGGGGACTGTTGCCAGCATGTTTCGAGCTGACCTACTTTTGATGAAAATTTCTGTTGATTTTTGATTAAAATCACTGGTGATTCTAACTTGGGCCGTGCCCATCTTAATATTGGCAGGATTTCAACTGGGGGTCCAAGAGTCCAGTGCGTGTCGGAGTCCTAATGCCTACCCTACTTCGTAGGTCCTTTGACGTTATTCACACTATTCTCATGTATAATAAATCCAATCCGGAAATTAACGAAGCAATAATTCATTCCACCGAATATAGTTGCAAATGAATTCAAACGCGCTTGAATGCAGTGTTGTCATGTGAGATTGGAGGTTGAAAAGAAAAGTGTGGCAGAGATCACACTCTCTTAGCGCATGCGCATTTCAAAAAGTCACAAGAAGAACAACAAGAACAACAAGAACAACAACAACGCGAGCCTCCCGTAGACCTGCGTGCCGCAGGTAAAAATGTTATTCACAGAATCTAAGTTTGGGGATTCCTTTCCACCAGAACCTCTATACTAGGTGTTTCATTTGTCTGGATAAACTCTCCTTTAGATTTTAGGCTGTTGTTAGTTGGTCTACACAATATACTCCTGAATAAGAGTGGTGGTCACCTACAATAATTGTGTTCAGATGCCTAAAAAATACCCAAAAGTTAAAGCTAGGGGTAAAACATCGACGACGAAGAAAAAAGATTCGGCAAATCCAACGTACAACTTGAGAAATCAAACTTTATTCGAAAACGAGCCGGTCGGTCCAGGTCTAGTTTGAACGGACGTAATGGCTATACAGTCAGACATGGCGGGCAATCTAGATAATCCGGGTGAGTCGTCCAAACTACTGAGTCGTGTGGAGCAACTTGTAAGTGGTCTGGATGATAAACTTTCCGGTAAATTGGATCGAATTGTGGATGATTTGAAGTCTGTCTCCCACGATTTACAGGTAACACAGTCTAGGCTTACGAAAGTGGAGGACCAAATAGAATAAAATGAAGCCTCGATAAAGCAGATAACATCAAAGCCAAACAAAAATGAACAACTGTTACTTGATCGTCTCGATGATTTAGAACGGCAAATAATGCGAAATGATATTCACAGCAGAAAACAAAACTTGCTGATCTACGGCATTCCACTAGATCAAAAATTAGAAACAAATGTGTCTGACACTGAAAAACTAGTTCGAAAATTCCTGGTCAATAATCTGAATATCAAACAAGATATCGCTTCAAACAACATGCGCTTCAAATCGGTGCACAGAATGACCTACAAGCCAGCAAGATGTCGAGCAGTGGAGATGACAAAGAGCCAGCCCCTCCAGCTATAATTGTGGTCTTTCTGAATATGTCTGAGCGAGATCAGGTTCTTTATTCTAGCAGTGAGCTATCCGGCACGCGAATAACGATCCGAACAGATCTACCGCCCCCATTGAAAATCAAGCGCGGTCGGCTATCTGCGACAGCATACAAACTGAGAAAGGACATACAGAATAGTAGTCACATAACGTCAGTGGTGACACCATGTATATCTGAAACTCAGAGGAAATCAACTCACTGTCAGATTTATTTGCTGGAACATATATCGTCGAACTAACTGTGATCCTACTGTGACTTTGACAACTGAATCTGGTTCGTATATCTACTGTTTCCCGTTGAATACTGGCATAGGGGCTACACAAACCAGTTTCACCTCCCAACATGGACTTCTTCAGTACATGTAGATATTCATTATTTCAGAATGGAGCATATGAATGATAAACATGAACTGTAACTAATTGTATGCTGCAATATATCAGACCGCATATTAATGACTGAAGGGGGTTAGCCAAATAATCTATTTATTCTATATTGCATACATTCTCATCTCCTAAACGAACATGAACTGAAACTGCTCGATATACATACATGAAGAGATTGATTGTTGTGTTCCACTCAAATGCTATTACGCAAAGACCTATATTAATATTCATGCAGTTTATTGATTGACTCTCAGGGAATGAACTATTAGTAAAAAACAGACACCCTGATCATGTTGACTGTTTCAGCGTAATGTGTATGTAATATGTGATTCAAATTGCAAACAACTGATGATCATACTTGTGTAGACTCCACTGCTAAATATTTCGATTTGAGATTTGCTACAACCAAACTAATCATACCAGACGACATTATTAGTCTGCCGTTATTTCATTTAGTTGAGGTGATCTATATGTTCCTAAGATATCATCTGCTCTGTATGAACTTTAATAGTTACATGTTCTCCATAAATGTAATACATACATATGTAGCAGTGGATCGCTCACTTTTCAATCTATTTATTTGTGTGTACAAGCCAGCCTTATCGTTCTGACTCTAACACGTTGACTTATTTTGCTTTTTCCTACATGTATACATATATATTCTGTCGACTCCGGCCTATGCTATTCCGCCTTAGTCCGTCGTGTATGGCGACTTCAATCGGTTGCACTGTGTGTGCAATAGGCCGGGCCCTTTTCAATTATCGGTGAATGGTTTTCTGCATGTAGTCACCTATTGTATTTGTCCAATGTGACGGAACTATCTTATATAGTACCTTGCCTTGTCCTTTCAATTCATTGTACGTTAAACCCTACTCACTCACTCACTCACTCAATTCATTGTAGCCTTGTAGTGCATTAACCCATTCAGCTGGTGTATTACACACGCTCCTCGTAATGAACTTGCGGAGAGTAAGCATGGAATTGTGTTTGTCTTGTGCCTGGCTAAGATTAGTTTTTGACCAATTTATGCCCTGGCCAGTTGTTAATTTCTTTCCTGCGTGACGAGTTCAGTCTTCCAACACAGATATTTCATTTAGTCCACTGGGCCGGTGGCCCACCAACCCTATTTCAGGACCACGTCATTAATTGTCGTCACTTATCATGACTGCTCATGTCTTGTCAAGCTTTCTACTTTTTTCTTACATCAACTGTTTTTTTTGTTATTATATACAATTTTGTCTGCATTGCACATGTGTTTCTTGGTCAGTTGATCTATCTGTTTACATCACATTATGGATAACGTAAATGTAAATCAGGTAGATGCTCCACAGCCGAATCTCGCTTCGTTTCTCCCATTTTTCAGTGTTGAAATTCCTAAACAGCCTGATTATCCTACCGCTCAGCATTCTGCATTTAATCTCGAATTCATAGAAAATATGTGCTTCAATCCGTTGGAATTAAATGACATTGACAGTTCCAAAGCTGCTACGGACGATAACGATTTTGAAATTGCTCACTGGAACAAAATAAATACTCATCAGTCAAAATATTTTACAGACAATACATTCATCGATGAAGTAAATATTATACCCGAAAACAAAAACGGTACCCTTTCTTTTCTACATCTTAACGTTAGGAGTCTGAAAAAGCATTTCAGTGAAATCACAGGATTTATCCACAGTTTACAATATAATTTTTCTATACTAGGCTTTTCTGAGAGTTGGTTAAACCCTGCTACAGAGAAAGTTATATGATATACCAGGATACACACCATTTCCATCGTCCAGGAAAAACAGGAAGGGGAGAGGATTGATATTTTATGTAAATGATAAAGTAAGTTCATGTATAGTACGTGATGATCTTTCAAATCTTGATGAAAATGGAGAATTTGAATCGTTCTTCGTGGAATTAGTCCAGGACGACAAAAAATATTTGGTTGGCTTGTTTTATCAACCTCCGGATAAAAGTGTTAATATTTTTAACCAGCATATACTTTCTATTCTCAAAAAGTCTTGTATTGAAAAAAACAATTGCATACTTATAGGAGATTTTAACATTGACCTTTTCAAAATCGATCGTCATGCACCTTTTCATGAGTTTATAGATATGTTGATATCCCATTACTTTTTTCCACAAATTACCAAGCCTACCAGGGTACGCTCTCATTCATCATCCCTCATTGATAATATATTTACTAATTTTCATGAAGATGATCTCTTATCTGGTATTTTCTTGACTGATATTACCGATCACTTTCCGGTTTTTCATATTTTTAAAACGAAATCATGTTCTGAGCATACAGATCAACGTGCTACAATCCGAAATAATTCTGCTGGACAAACTGAGCGATTTATTCAAAGAATTAAAGAAATGGATTGGCAAGATATTAAAGAGGACATCAACCCAGATATTCCCCTTAACATTTTTCTCAATAAATTCAACGCCATTTACAATGACTGCTTTCCTTTATGTGCTATCAAAATATCAAAGAAGAAAATAATAAAACCCTGGGTGACTTACGGTATGCTAAATTCCATCCATGAAAAAAAAAAGACTATATCGACTTTTTCTTATTAGCAATGATGACCGAATCCACCGCAAATATAGAATGTACCGCAATAAACTCAACCAAACAATCCGATTATCTAAAAAACAGTACTTCGAGCAGCAATTCAACGAAAGTAATCAAGACATTAAGGGAACCTGGATGGTTCTGAATCAGTTAATGAATAGGAAAAAATCTACTTGCATTGCAAAATCATTCAAAATTAGTGAAGAGACCATATCAGAGAATCAAGCTATTGCTAATGGATTTAGTGAATATTTTGGCACCGTTGCATCGAATCATGATTCCAGCATCCCAACATCTGTAAAAAGTTTTACTGAATACCTCGACAATCCAGCTCAACAAAATTTTCGGTTTCAACTTGTTTCTCAAGAAGACATAAAGAAGACAATAATGAGTCTAAAATCAGCTGCACCTGGGCTAGATGGTATTCGGATGTCCCATATCAAGCTAGTCTCCCATTATCTTATATTATGAATTCCTCTCTAGCCTCCGACATTGTGCCAAATCTTTTCAAGAACGCCAAAATAACCCCGGTATTCAAATGTGATGATCTCGCTATAATGTCAATCTATAGACAGATACCTGTCTTGCCTTGTCTTAGTAAAATACTTGAGAAAATTACAGTCACCCAGATTTTGGACTTTTTAGAAACAAATTGTATTCTTTCAAAACATCAATTTGGTTTTAGAACAAATCACTCGACATCACAAGCAGCAGACTCTTTGTATGATACGCTTGTCAATGCTAGAGAATCTAAACTGGATAGTATAGCTTTATTTCTAGATTTATCGAAAGCATTTGACACAGCCAATCACAATGTTTTACTTGCTAAGTTAGAGCATTACGGGTTCCGTGGTGTATCGAATACATGGTTCAAAAGTTATCTTTCTCAAAGAACACAAAATGTAGTATATAATGGCACTATGTCCGAGCCGATGCCTATAGGCTATGGGGTTCCACAAGGATCTATTCTTGGCCCAATTCTTTTCCTTCTCTACATCAATGATATAAGTCACGCCACCGATAAATTGAAAACTATTCTTTTTGCCGACGATACTAGTGTTACTTTTTCATCAAAAGATCTATCTGAGCTTTTTAATGTCATGACCTTTGAATTACAGAACCTGTATACCTGGTTTTGTTGCAACCGCCTGTCGCTGAACATAAGAAAAACTAAATACATGCTCATAAAACTGAACATTCATAAACGAGAGACTGTTATTCCTAAATTATTCATTTCAGCTACAGAAAGTGAAGTGGTCAACCAATTCAAATTTTTAGGCATCATTCTTAATGACCAATTGCATTGGAAATCTCATATATTATACATATGTAACAAAATTTCGAGAAACATTGGGATAATTAACCAAATTAAAAATTCTGTGAACAAGGGAACGTTATATATATTATATTATTCAATGATATTTTCGTACTTGTCTTACTGTAATACCATTTGGGGACATACATATGCCACTCATCTAAAGCCTCTTATTCTGCCTCAGAAACGTGCTATTAGGACGATAACTTTGTCCAGCAAAAATGATCATACTCAACCACTGGTTTTGAGCTTGAAAATCTTAAAGTTGCAACAATTAAACATATATTCTTCTCTCTTAATGGCCCATAAGTTTTTTCATTATCCAGACTTGCTTCCAGTAGATTTCCAAAGATACTTTAACAAACAATCGGATAGACCTGCATATGGCGTATACATATCTCGCTTAGTAGCATTTGCTAGATCCTGTGTTAAATGTGATGATTTTAATCAACGTCACAAAACATTGTTGCAGAAACTTATAAAACAGGGCTATTCCACCAAGCGCCTCCACTCAAAGTTTCTCAAATTTGGCGATACATATCGCATGCTGATAGCAAAATACGAACGTAGCGTGCAAGATCTATGGCGCTACGTTTCGTAACTTGTGTCTAATTCCGCTTAACCCGGGGCTAGGGGCCGTATGAACTCATGTACTTCAAGATCCTCATGGTACTCATATGAACAGTCACAATCAAAGCGTGACTGAGATACATCATTCTTTAGATGACGACTTTACAACGAATATTATGGATTTAGAATACTGATCAGCGATACGGATTTGATATTTTTGGAACATCATGATGTCTTGCCGGCATCATTGAAAACTGTTGACCGCTTCTCTCTTGCAGGAAACAAGCCTATGTTTATGTATACTATGATTGTCTTTTTGAATTTGGTGCTAATACTGTTATATGGAATATGGTATAGGTCTTTGGACTATGGACGCGGATATTCTCTAATGGACGACGGCTGGATTATGAATGACGGACTAGACGCTTGTAATTTGGATTATGGACGCGGATATTCTCTAATGGACGACGGCTGGATTATGAATGAAGGACTAGACGCTTGTAATTTGAATCTCTACAGACCAATTTATAGATCAAATTTATCTTATTACACCCTTAAAACTCTCGGACCTCGGGAGTGGAACAAATTACCTTCTCACCTAAAGAGCATCAAATCTATTTCACTATTTAAATCGAAACTGAACACTTTTTTTATAGAGAACTGACCGGTCTCACAGGCAGTGCTGAAAATATAAATTTATGTTTAAGTTATTTGATTTCGCCAATATAATGGTTTCCGATATGATAAGTATATTATTTTTCTTTTTTTGGGGATAGAACAAGCCCCATGGGGTTTTATTCCCGCAAGTCAAATTTGGCTAACTCTTTCTTGGTAACTCATTAGTGAATTGCTTACGAGCCTGTGGTGTGTTCATTCTTTCCTTCAAATGTCTATTGGTGAATAAAGGAGGTGTTCGCTTTAGATGGATATTTTTCCCTTCAGAGGCGCTCTCTGCTGTTCTATTGTCTCGCTCCGAGCCGACCGGTAAATTGTGACGTAATGCTCAGGTAATCCCCAACACTTTGTCAGACAGGCGAGGCCGGTCAAATGGGAAATTCTGGTTCATATTTTCATACGGTTACCATTGGCACATATTGGCACATGCATAATCAATTGGGAAAGCAAGCGTCACCACTTGTTGAGGCTCATTTCCTTAATAAAGGCCTTGATATAAAACAAGTTTAACCTTATAACATTTCAATTCATAGTTACAACTTTCCGCTGCCCTAAGACGAAATTATATATGTGTAACAATTAATGTTTTGCTCTGCTGGATCGTCAGAATATTCAAATACTGACTGTGTGTGGAGTTGTTTGTGTGCAATTCTATTGACGAATTATAATAAAATAAGGGATTATGTGCGCTAGGGGTTCGCTGTCTTTATTTCACTTTAAAGTCTAAAATGATGAAGATGGGAGAAAAAGGAAAAAATGAAGAAAAAAAATCGGGGATTTGGGGATTCGAACCAAAATGCTGGTTTTCTTTTAATCTGTAGTCCGACACTGTAACCATTCGGCCAAGCAGCTGTTACAATTATAAAAATGAGGAATCATGTGCCGAATGGCGGTGAACTACACCCTTTCAGAGCATTACAAGCGTTTTGGCATATTTCAATATCATGAAAATATGACACCTTTAACCAAAACGATTCTTCAGAATCATTTTGGGTCAAACCCACCGCATTTCGATATGTAAGTTTTGGTATATGAACGGAATTCCCTCCAAGAATATCGCCAAAAATTACAAAAACAAACAAATGCTTATTTTCTAATACTCGTAATATTTTTTTGACAAATCTCTTCTCGGTGAAAATTGAGAATATGAAAATTCAGTACTTTCTCTCTCAAGCTAATAACTTTTAAAGTAAACGAGAGGAAATTATATTTTCGGTTTATAAACGCAACACACTAAGGAAAAAAATACGGTCAAACCGAACACCTCCTTTCAATTCAATTCAATTCAAAATACATGTCATTCTACCATCGTCAGAATTTGTAACCTCTCAAGTATTGCGTGTACTAACAGCAGGAGGTACATGTATAAAAATATTTTGCCATGAGAGGATGCGCAAAGCATAGTTCCATGTATACATTGTTTCTCACACTGAATTTGTGTCGTTTTCTACTGAACGATGCACTTTATATAATGCCCTGCTGAAAAGTTAAATATTTACAAATCTTTGCTTTCAGAGAAGGCATTAACCATCCTATCATTAAGTCGCTTTCTTAGTAAAAAAGATATTTGTCCCATCTGACAAGTACATTTTATGTACCTACACAGTTTGAAATATATGTGCTACATGTACATATACAGTGATTCACTCGAGAGTTGTGCTCAGAGAATTTCAGGACTGGACAAATAGCATGACTTCACCATGGGACTGAACATCAAAATGTTGTTGGAGGTATTCCACCAGCTCTTTTGCTCATAATATAAATAGAACCGTTTCAGTGTCTGGGGTTCTAGTTCTCTTACAAATTTGCCCTGTACTGATAGATCTGTTCAGCAAGTGATTTATCACTGACTCATCAAAGAGACAATTATGATAGGCCGTCTCGGACATTGTACGGACAACACTCTTCAAACTCTGTTTATGTAACGGAATGTCCATAAGATGTCTTCGGTGACTGACCATTCGCGATACATTTACCAACTTGGCAGCTAGCTGCCAATAAATGGAGCCAATTCAAGCTCATATGGTTCTTTTACTTTCAACGCTAATTTTGCTTTCTTCAAGGAGATACGCCCGATTGGTGACGACTTATTCTGGAGGTGGTGGTGACATCTGGATAACGGGTATACAGTGTACAGGCGACGAATCCAATCTTTTCCAGTGTCAGATACAAGGGAGTGAAAGTTGTGATCACACTAGAGACGTCTATATATCTTGTCAAAGTATGTCATACTCTACAACAGATATTAGAAAAGCAATCTAATCTAATGTTCGACTTGAATGGACATTGCTATCTACAATGTATGTTCTTTAATTTAGTTTCTAAGTTGATACTTAGTGAACAGAGAGTAATATAGACCGGCCATCACATGGTATCCGTTCCACAATGAATGTGGTTCCAATCAATGGCCGGAAAACCCTATTCGAACAGGTTCCGTTTTCTTGTCCACTCGACATAATATGTCTACACATCATTCAGTCAACTTCGCACTCCCGCCCCACTGCCTTTATCCTTATCGCATATGTATCCCTACCGTATATATCCCTAACGTCTATATCCCTACCAACTATATCCCTACCGCCCATATCCCTACCGTTCATATCCCTACCGTTCATATCCCTATCGCCTATATTCCTACTACCTATATACCTACCGTATATATCCCTACCGTCTATATCCCTATCATCTATATCCCTACCGACTATTTCCTTACCGACTATATCCTACCATCAATATGTCCACCCTCTGTATCCCTACCGCCTAAATCCGTACCGTTCATATCCCTACCGTCTATATCCCTACCGCCCATATCCCTACCGTCTATATCCCTACCGCCTATATTCCTACTATCTATACCTACCGTATATAACCCTACCGTCTATATGCCTACCATCTATAACCCTACCGTCTATATCCTACCGACCATATCCTACCGTCCATATCCCTACCGACTATATCCCTATCGCCTATATCCTTACTATATCCCTAGCGCTCATATCCTGCATCCTACATTAATACTACCTATATACCTACCATCTATATCCCTACTGCCCATATCCTTACCGACTACATCCCTACCGCCCATATCCCTACCGTTTATATACCTACCGCCCATATTCTTACCGTATATATACCTAACGCATATATTCCTACCGCCCATATCCCAACCATATATATACCAACCGACAATATCCCTACCACCATATCCCTACCGTCTATATCCATACCGTCTATATCGCTACCGCCTATATCCCTTCCGAATGTATACCTACCGTCAATATCCCTACCGTCCATATCCCTATCGACTATATCCCTATCGACTATATCCTTTCCGCTTTTATCTTTACCGACTACATCATTTAATAACCTATCAGTACACATGAAACGAAAAACTCTTCCTTGCGGCACTGGGATATACTGCTGCATTATTTGCCCCAAACACACCAATCTTACAAATCACCGTCAATTGTCGAACGAATATCTTAACCCTCTCTGTACCGTATCGGTACAATTGTACCCATAGAAATATAGTTCAATGATTGCCTGTCTTTGGCATACAACAATACTTTCTAGATAAATACTTTCATCATATTATATCTTGTTCGAAAGCTTGGAGCATAATCTTTGAAACCATGTAGGCGATGATAAGCTTTCATTCGCTTCATTCATGTTCATGACAGTGTTGACACCAGCTTGAAACTGTTCAAAATACCGGTACAGAGGGAGTTAATATACTTGAATAAATATTCACATTAACAGTATGGCGCTCTCTGTTTTTTTTTTTCGTGAGGTTTGTTTTAGTCATGCGTTTCGATTTATTTTCTCTAGGTGACGATGATAGTAGCGACAGTGGTTCTATTTCTGGTGGTATGATTGCTGCTATTGTTGGTATTGTAGTCGGATCGTTGATAGGTATCATCTGCTGCACGTTTCTTGTCGTGAAATGCAGGAAACGTGGAGGTACAACACAACGGCCAACGAACAGCCGTGCAGGTGAGCTGTACAACAAATAAACTCCTGTGTAGGAGCCTTCAGTGCAGCAATAAGGCGCATTTTCACAGCAGGCGACTTGACGACGCGCTGCTGCAAAACGCGTTGAAATGGCCCTGGTTCTAATTTTGTCCCGCATCAAAAATCCGGTTCTCATGTCACCGCGACATGACGCGTACTGTGGGAACGGCATGAGGGTTATTTTACAGATGTGTTTGTCGCTGTCAAAACGCGTGCTGTGGAAATGGACCTTAAGCTGCATGTGGCCTAGACCAACACAATAATTGTATGTCTTTGGTGTGTCACGCGTTACACATCGAAATTGCTGACAGTAAAAAGGAAAGAAAGTCTCAGAAAATAACGTTCCTTTTCATATGTGTTTCCACGGCGAAATTTGTCTTACCTGATTTGCAAAGCACATGGGTTATCATATAGGAGCTGGATTTTTTTCCTGCCGAACATTCTCTGCTTTCCCACTGGCAACGGTGATTATGAGAGCTGATCTTGTAAAATAAAACACTCTCAGAAAGCAGAAAAGAACATTTCATTGTTTAGGATCATTACAGAATGAGAGGAGCATGTAACATTCATCATTCTAACATCCGATTTCGTTTTCTTGCTGCTTGTTCTATATAGTCGTGGGACAGCTTAAGACTTCAAGAGAGACAACCGCGCACTAATTATTATTGCCTAAAATGGGGAAATTATTGATGTCGATCCTATCAAGATCTTTTCACAGTAAAGTTGATGTGTGCTAGATAGGATGTTTTCGGTTCCCAAGAGTAATCTGCACGCTCTAAAATTGTAACATCGCATGCACTACCGCTCCTGGTATGACAGCTAAGCAGACTGTTTTAGCACAAGCGCTTCTGTTTTTCAACAAGAAGAATGGTGTTGAGTCGGCATCTTTTTTCTGTTTGGTGTCGAGAGCTGACCAACGGCATAAAGTGCCGTTGAGCAATATAACGGCAACACATTTTGGTGTCGACTAGAATATGAATTCTCCCTAGCCCAAAAATATTTTTGCTATCCCGGAAACTAGGGAGCTCAATCTTACCACACAATAACCTCGAGTCATGTTTTACCAGACTAGGGAGCTCAAATTTACTACACAATAACCCTGAGTCAAGCCCAATAGTAACTTCATTTATTCTGGATGGCTTAATCATCCCCAATGCTAGTCTGCCTTAAGGCCCAGAAGAGTTAGTAAAATAGTGTATGTATAAAAAAAAGTATATATATTGACACATGTAAGAATATCCTAACATGGATTTACATTGCAACTAAATAAATATGCACGTCCTATCGCAGTCGGTATAAAACTAAGTGCAGTTTACAGAGTATTTCCAAGTATCGTATCTAAAATATTTGATTTTAAGAGCTGACTTTTAAAGGATACAATATTATCACAGGCTCTCAGTTCTACAGCTAAGGAGTTCCAGATTTTGACTCTATGTAGTGCCAGGTCGCCTCGCCTTGTTCGTGAGGTTATACAAATAGGGCCAGAATGAGCCCAATATGATAAACTACAAAGTTACAGTTTCGGCTCTGTTGGTCTCCGTTTTAGAACAGAAAATAAAAGTTCACCAGGGTAAGCGGACCGCCTTCCCCGGCCAAATTGTGTTTGGCCTGGGCGTTTTGGTACATGTCCAACCCATAGGGGTGGGGAGGGGGAGCATTTCGGGCTTCCCTCCCGCCTTAAATATTGTTCTCAATCTAAGAGCTAAAGGATTAAAGCTTACCACACTATACCCTTGGGTAAAGCTGTGCCAGAAAATCCGAGATAGCCATCTCAATGACGTCACAGTGATGACATCTTCAAAATAGGCATTTTTGGTCGATTTTTCGATCAGATTTTTCGATATTTTCATTTATGTGTGCAAAAACTGCACGATACATTAGTAAATGATAGTCTGATATGAAATAACAGATTTTGCCCAATTTATTCGAAAAAAAGCAGGCATTTTGAAGAAAAAAATGAAAATATAAATTTTCTGATACCCATCATGGCCGCCATCTTGAATTTACCCATGATGCTCAACGCGGGGGTTATACAAATAAGCTCAAAATGACCTCATTAAGATACACTAAAAAGTCAGCTGTCATTTGTATGTCGTTCCGGAGATTGGGAAGAAAGTTTGGTAGGGGAGCCATAAAAGCCCGCTAGGCCTGGTAGGTTTAAGAGAGAAACTGGAACGGAAATGGAGTGCTGTCACGCCTCACTGGCGAGTAGGAATCTATAATCTTGTTCAAACTGACGTTCTAATATAAGCGGACATGTCTTGTTTTCAGCATCAGTGAACACTGGAACTTCGAAGTTTTGCGGTTGAAGGTTCGGTCATCATAGCCAATAAGATGGACCACTGCAAAAATAGCTAACAAGAATAGACTTAACAAGTTTAATATCTGTGTTATTTATCTATCACATACAGGTTCAAATCAACCGCCCGTTTACTCGGTTCAGTGGAATGGTAACCACACGGGACAAATCAACATGGTATGTAATACACGTGTTACTTCACTATGCATTTTCGGGACCCAGGTCTACCTTTGTCTATATTTTAAGACTCTGTGGGATTAAACAGGAAGTTGATTTATTTGCTTTCCTTCGAATGTGATTACCTCCACAGGGTGGGCATGACACCACTATGTTTCTTTGGTATTTTCTTATACTGTGCATCTAAAATTTCAAAATGCAGAATCTACCAGGTCTCTCCGTCGTCACATATATCTAGTAAGTAGGTTAGAGGACATGATATATAGTTATATCATTGTTGTAGTTATTGTGCATAGACATACTTTCAACATGCTTCATTCTTGACACATATATACTGTTCTATATTTAAAAAAAAATTAAAAACACTTTTATTGGCATATACCATTAAATATATATGCTGAAGGATTTTTGTCCATAGTCCAAATAAGTCTGTGGGATTTGTCCTGAAGGCGTGCCTGCCTGTCATCAAATACAACATGTTTAATTGCGACAATATATACAGGCAAGTTTCTCGCAGTAATAAAGCAATAATAGTTTGTGCTTGTCTTTGGGCTTCATAAATATACGTAGCTAACTTTTTTTAGACACCATGAGCTGTAGAACAGAATAATAGCTGCACGTGTGCGTACTGTTCTTATTTCAAAAATACTAAGGAATTTTGCTCTTAAATCTGAATAAAATGGACAAATTAAGAGAAAATCGTATTCATTGTCAAACATTGTTTCAAGCATTTTTCACAAATTCTAAATATTGGAATTAATCTGGTAATTCCATGCTGACTGGTTCAATACTCTTATTAGTATTTAACATTTTGCAAGAATAATTCACAGTGAAACTGATTGGGGAAATAGGAAAATTTCACAATACTCATCTAGAGACAATAGGTTTCTAGCAAGAGTAACCCAATTGCTAACACCGCTCTCAGATATTTCTTTCAAATGCATGTATACATTCAATAAAATACCAACACTGGACTGAAGAACTTTTAGCCAATATTTAAGAATACGGATTAACCTGTTAATCTGCACACGTCCTAGTTCCACCATACAGCGGTATTAGGATTAGACATACTGACATTTAGCAATTGTTTACAAAAATTTTAATCAACCCATTCAATTTTAATGCTTGGTGAAATCCCCGAATTTCACAAGCATACTTTAGAATGGAACCAACAAATGTATCAAATAATTCAAACATTTTAGGATCTAATTTATCTGTTTATATCACACATCAATATATTCATGACTCTTAAACCTTTCTCAGCTAAAGTTTTCTGTGTCACCGATACAAAATACCATAATCTTAATTTTTTTCTATATCAACATTAAGATTCCAACCCTTACTATCATTTGTCAGTATATTTAATAAAATATTTCAAACCTTCAATGGTCTCTGAAAATAATGCTAAATCGTCAGCATATAGTAGCAGGAATATAGACAATTCATTTAATTACAACACATAAAAGGCAAGTGGGAAGAGGTGCCGACATACTGACAGTCACATAGCTTCACAGTATAGTCTTCTGGCTAACCTATTCTAAAGCACATACGAAGAATCTAACAGCTCGTGATATGTGCTTATCTCAGGTACGCTTTTCTTGTACCTGTTCATGTAGTAACTTGGATGTTATAACCACACGGCCCTTAGCACCGGCATAAGCGGTATTAGATACAAATCTAGAGAGCTATGATGGAAATGCTCTGACAACTCGAATATTTGTAATTGGTGAGCTGTGTCGCTGTGACAACTCGTACACTGGGGATTGGTGAGCTGTATCGTCGTCAGATGAAAATGACGGCATTTAACACAAAAGTCTAGTCTGAAAGGCCTGATGTTGACGAAGTATCAACTTCCCACAAATGCCAGCTTATATCAAAAATCAAAATGTCTGTACATGAGGCGGGCCTCGGGGATGAAACGTCCACCAGCAGAATCTCGCCATATACAGGTAAAAATTACAACACATAAGGGAAGTGGAAAGAGGTGCCGACATACTGACAGTCACATGGCTTCACAGTATAGTATTCTGGTTTAAGTCAATGCACTCTGCAGATTCGCTCATTAAATAATTTTATCAGTCATACCTAAATAATGTGAACAATACAGTTGATAAGATTCGGCCTTCTCTCTGTCCAATGTTAAACTGGAATGTATGTGTTTTCACACTGAACTGATAAATACATTATTTGGTATGCCCGTAACAATTTTTAATATCTTGTCTTTGATGCCAAGCTTATAGAGCTTATACGATAACGACTCTCTGTTAAATGAATCGAACTCTTTCTGGAAATCAACAAAAGCACAATGAATACGTTTATTTTTATCACGATAACTAGCTACCAAACCATGCAATGCAACAATAGCATCGACTGTCCCATCTCCCTGTCTGAACTCAAATTCGGCATCTGATAATACATTACCCCATTTTTTACAATACGCGTATTCAAAATATTTGTACATACTTTAGAAGAAAGAGCTGGTTAATATTATGCCTCTATAATTATTCACATTCCCAATATCTCCTATCTTGTAAATTGGCAGTATAAGACCTTTTGTCCTAAGTGATGGAAATTCGCCTGTTTCAAATATTTTATTGAAAATCTTTATCAGAATTGGTGCGAATACATTTGATCCTTCCTTGAAAAATCAAATCTTTACCATGTGCATCATAATTTATTGTTGTTCATATTAGATATGGCAGAATGAATTTCATCCATTGTAATTGGTATACATAATTCATCACCTGCTGAACAACTCTGTTTTGGGATTCCAGTATCATGTATTATTGTGCTGTTTGCATTTTCAAATATCGATTTAAAATATTTTAAAAAATTATTCTGGTGCTGTATTACTTCCCTGGTTTGTGGGTCTTTCTATATTTATGTATTCTAAAACTGACGTGGATGTTTAATTTTGAGTTCACTAAATTATCCTGCCTTTGCTCTTGTGAATTGTGTCCTTGTATTTTTACATGTTGACTTATACACTATGTTGTCTTTGAAAAAGTAATACTCTATCCAATTCCGTGTGATATTTGTTATAGTCCTTCAATGTTTGAATATATTCACAATGTAGCGCTTATTTCTTTCCAACTTCGATCATACGACGGAAAGATTCTTTTGTCGTGCACTAGGTTGGACAGCCTACAGGCTAAACATATGGATTGCGTGATTGAGTTTTTATTTCGTCCAATTAACCATTTCTGACGTTTGTAGACGATAACATTTGAAATGAATGTTTCTGATATTTCATTAAGCTACACGGCGTATTTTACTCTTGTCTAGGCCTTTGCAGAAACACCGTACCCAGTTGTTGCTCCCACGCATCCAAGTGCACCCCCACCAGCCTATACAGAGATAGGTACAGCCGAGATTCCCCCAAAATACGAAGATCTTTTCCCCACAGAAGACAACACCAGACCGGATACACAGCCCTCAGAAGACAACACCAGACCGGATACACAGCCCTCAGAAGACAACACAAGAGCTGACATATAGTCCTAATTAGGCTTGTTATATGTGATGTACAAATCTTCATCAGTTTACAATTGACAGTGATGATTAAATATTGTTAATGTCCAGGTAATCTTAATCCCTGCAACATTCCATAAATGGTTGTCGATAAATTAATGAAATCCTTACAGAACCTTTAAATACGCCTGGAAAATATATTTTTTTTTTCAGGAAGTTTGCCTTTGGGGCAATTTTCTACTGGTTCCATTGACATTGTTTTTTATCTCATTATCACCAATTCTAACGTATTTATTCTTATTCATTCCGAATTTTGGCCTTTCCGGAACCTGAAGAAAAACAAATATCTCTAATCTGGGCATTGCTTGTGATCTATTATAGTATTTTGACATCCTCTTTTTATGAAATATGTTTTCAGAGGCGTGCTCAATGATGGGGAGTGATTTTATCAGCTGAGTTAGGCTTTGTGGAGAATACGTGGGTCTATTTGTATCGCTTTGTTAACCAATTTCACTATGGAAACACCAGCTAAACTTGAGAAAGAAATCTTGTATATTATTTTTTGTCTTATTTGACTGTGACTTGTATGAAAGCCGACGCCCCTTTTCTCCTCCGACTTGTAAAGTAAAATTTCTCAAATGAACACGTGCACTCGACACATGTACATGTCAAACAACTGTACTAAAACACCCAATAAATTCACAGTTAACACCCTGTTATAGACACACGTGTTCTAGAATAGCGAGTTTCGATTCAATATTGTCAATGTAGCTTATTGATACTTATTCCTATGACAAATTTGTGCTTTGAATTATTTAGTTTATTACGATTGGAGCTTGTTAATTACCATATCTTACATATTTTGACCACCTAACGTATTGACGCCAAACTTTGATATATCTTACATGTTATGTTGGATAGGCCATCCTACATCCAACTTTCGTTAGTGTTTCAAAATCAGCTAAACTAGCAGTTAAATGATTGCCTGGAATATTTTAATCCGTCCTCGTTAAGCCAATCTCCCTGGAAAAGTCACTTTAGAAAGAGTAAAATAATCTAAGGTCATGAGTTGGCTCATTCGATGTCACGTGTAGCACAGGTTACCACAAACATACATCCATCTCTTTGAGGTACAGTATTGGTCCATGCTAATATCAAATGCATATGATGAAACCTCGATATATATAGTTATCAGTATGGTATTAACTTTTTATTTGCTCCCTCGTTTTGTGCCAAATATGTTAAACAGAGGGTTAGGGTTACAGTATATGTCAATCTTAATGAAACGCGAAATTCACGGTGTGAAACTTATTGGCATGCATCAATATATTGGGGGAACTGGTTGTTCAGTGTAAACCGGATGCACTATATTCGTTAAATATTCATATGGTTAACCTAATTGATCAGTTCGCGGATAACTTGCCGACATATTTCAATTCAGGCTGAAACATACATGTAATCAAGAAATGCCATACCTGCGACACAACGACTAGTGCGTTGTTATGCAAAGCTCAGAGTGATATATTCTCAGCCTAACCTTGGAACATTTCACCATAAAATCTAGAGCGATATTACAAGATTTCTTCAAATTTAGCCATATATCAACCAGACTTCTGGCAATTTAGGTCGCATGAAAATCCGGAATTCTAAGCTGTCCATTTAAACTAAATATATTTTGCATCTCAATGGTGGACAAATGAAGATGTACAAAACTGCATGTGTCATGCCTGTGAAACGGCTCTTCCGTTACATCGGTCAACAAATTTGTGGGCGACGACTGAAGTCTAACATACATATTTGTAGACACATAATAGATGATATGGACAGGGTACACAATCTGTTGAATAATATGGTTTTGATATGTAAGTATATTTGTTCAAATGTAAGGAGAAATACAAATTTATACTTCTCATTACATATCTTTTCATGACTTCAAGACTTCAGGCCGTTTGTTAATTATACCCGAACCAAGATAACAATCTCTAAATTTCTATTTTTACCAATCCAGAAGATGTGACCATCTGATACATGTAGATGGAAATGATGTTCATATCTAGAAATCTCAATTAACATCAAATTTATCCTTTAAGAGAAATCGAACTTTGTTGGACCCATGGTAGTCACTCGAAAGATTGGATTTTTCAACAGTTGCCAATAATAACAGTCATTCCGATTGTCCTATTAATGGCACTTACCAATATTTTTGAAAACTGAATGTTTGTTCATTTAAATCGACTAGACGGGTTTGATAATTTAGAACTGGAAACTTTTCTGGATGGCCAATAATTTCCAAGCGGATAGTCCAAAAAACGACAAATGTGTTATGTTCATCGTGACCCCGGTGCTTTTTACATACTTTAAATGGAAGATGTGAATAATAAATAGGAAAATATCTTTCATAATATAAAATCATTTTTGATATGTGTTATACTACTTTGTGTAGAATGCCTATACACATGTAATTTCAAACTGTTCGCATTCCCTACTGTGTGTGATAATAGAGGAAATACAGCCACTTTTCTATTCATTTTTGTTCCTGCTTGTTAGATATATATGCCGATTAGTTGATACAGACAGGGTACACCAATAATATGGTTTTGATATCCAAGTATATTTGCTCAATGTAAGGAGAAAATACAAATTTTATAATCTCCACTTCATATCTTTTGTTGACTTTAAGACTCCTCCTCCTGTGTGTCCAAGCAATCTAATAAATCACTCCGGAAAACAAAAGAATGTTAACCTTTTTCTGAGCCGATGAAGGAAGATGTAACCTGAAGAGTGAGTTATACTTCTACAAAACAACTTGCTAACTGTCATATGAGTGAGTGAGTGAATAGGGTTTAACGTCGCTGTCAACATTTTTTCAGCTATATCACGACGGGGAAGGGAAGGGAGGGGAGGGGGAGGGTCAGGGGTACCTACTTGTAACAGAGCAGATCTAATGTTGCCACTGAAATATCATGCCGTAGGCAGACATGACACCCCACTCAGTCACATTATACTGACACCGAGCGAACCAGTCCTTGTTCTATCCTCTTAATGCTGGGCGTAAGCGAGGGAGCAACAAGTTCCATTTTTCAAGTCTTAGGTATGACCCGGCCTGGGATCGAACCCAGAACCTACCGCTTACGAGGCCGACGCTCTAACCATTAGACCACCGCAGTGCGGTCAACTGTCATATGAAAGAGGTATTTCGCCTAATATGACAATTACCAGTGTGCATCTCGCACTTGTGACGCGTGTGACCAACGGTTGGTCGATAGTTCAAATATCCAAACAATAAGGAAATGGAGTCCAAGCATGACAATATATTACCCCCCATCATACCCTGAATACTAAGGGGGAAGGATGTTGAATTCATGATTAAACGGTTTGATCGGTTGTAGCGGTGATCTGCTGGTGGTGAGAGATCATGGTCAAGGGTGAATAACTCTCTAGCCATGGGGACACGACTCCATGCATCTCATCATTACGGCTTCAGTTCAAATAATATAAACTAGCATGTATTACTTAATTTTAAGTGATCAATTAGTTCGCCATACTTTGCCCGAAATGAACAAATACTTTTAAATAGAATGCTAAAACTGTGTGGATGTAATATGGCCGCGTCGTTTTTCAGAGTAGGTTTCCATCATTTTCATAACACAAACACAATCCTTAAAGTTAACATCCAAGGATAACACACATGACCCTCCGATGATAATATCGACGGACGAGCGAGAACATATGCCAGCTATGTATGACGACAGTTTAACTACATGGCGGTTTGGCAGGGGGGCCATTATGGCCCTCCTACCAAACTTTCTGCCCTATCTCCGGAACGACAAAAAATAGAGAGCTGACACTCCGTGACTTTATAGTTGATCGTATTGGGGTTATTTGGAGCCTATTTGCATGACCTTCAACTGTCATGGCTTTGACGAAACCATCGTCTCCGTTGCAAGTTGCGCGGAGATATGCCTGGGCATCTTTTAAAGCGACCAGACCGTGTCTCGTGGTATGACAAGAAACCACATAAGCAATGACATATGCAAATTGAGCCTAATTGTCTGATGAAAATCCCGTCACACAGGCATCTCTGCAGATGACTGCCTCAAACCGTCGTCGAACAGGTCATAGAGCCTATCATAGAATGTACATCATGATAGTTCCATTTATTATATACTTGGCGATGAGATAGTGAAAATTATCAATCAAATAAAAGCGATATTTTTACGGAGTGATATCATCACTGTGATGATATGGAAAATGACTTCACAGCGCACAAATACATGTCACCGTGGTCACAGTGATGAGACAATTGACCAAACCTCCACAAGGTTTGTGCGCCAAAGAAAAACAAACTAAATATTTGAGAAGATTTGTATGTTATTATGCCTTATGATGACCAGATTTTGACAGGAAATAGAACACAAATAGGCACAAAATGAATAAGAAATACCGGCAATGGCGATAATGGGACCGACTCGTCACGTACGCGTGCATCTTAACATGGGCGACGTGACTGCAGTTTGGCCAGAGCAGTGCAGAGTGCCAACACAAACTCAGCGCGGAAAATAAAACACATTCCTCAGTTGAAGGCTCGAAATTGGGGTCATATCATGAAAATGTCCCACCAAAGTTGAAGAGAAAACATGAAAAACAACTTAATTCAACGACAGGGAACTCTTGTCGGTGAGTATACATTAAGAATCGGCAAAATCACAAAGACAACTCCGCAGGCTCTCACCACCGTCGAAGCTCCACACAACAACAACCACACACGACCGGTAAATCTAAATTTGGCTGTAACTTACCGTAACCATTCGATTTTGCTAAATCAAAATAGTGCTATTTGGGTAGACAGGAACGAAATCAAGGGCGAATGCCGATTTTATTTGAAATGAGAATATTGTGTGCAAAGACAAACACCGTGTGGAACCAGGGTCATATTTCCTCACATGACAGTTCAACAAATACAGATGATGGAGCTTAACGACTCTTGAATTTGTCATTCTATACCAATAGTCACAACAGCGTAGTTGTATACTATATAACCATGTATCTACACGGGTGCTAATGAAAGGATAATTATAAGGGGAGGTGACTCAATTTTGGATGTGAAGATAACGCGCATGCTCAACTTAGCTATATCATATTCAAGCTATCTTATTCGAGTATTTCGACAAAATTAATTAGCATACTAATGACGTTACAATGACATCACCAAACTTGAAGAAACGGCTTGAATTACAACACATACAAGGGAAGTGGGAAGAGGTGCCGACATACTGACAGAGCCACAGGACTTCACAGTATAGTCTTCTGGTTACCCTATTTTAAAGCACATACCAAGGATCTAACTATTTGTGATGTGTTGTATCTCAGGTACGCTTTTATTGCACCTGTTCATGTGGCAACTTGGATGACATGACCACACGGCCCCTAGCACCGACATAAGCGGTATTAGACACAAATTTAGAGAGCTACAAATCGAGAGAGCTATGTCGACATACTATGGGAAACAAACTAAATAGCAGAGTGGAAATAATATTAATCAATTCGCAATATGTGGATGTGAATATGTGGATTTGGATATGTGGATGTGAGTATGTGGATGTGAATATGTGAATATGTGGATGTGGATATGTGGATGGTAAAATTGATAATTTCGAAATAATGTTTACACATTTACATATTCACAACACATAACCACATAGCCTAGCGGTTATATAATATAACGTTGCGTATATAGGATTACAGCCAGTATGATTTTTTCTGTTTCCAGAAATATGTAATTAACATATGGGATAACAAAGTCATGTTCTCCGAGTCGGTACTCCCGACGATGATAAACCATACGAGAGGCTCATTGCCAGTCTACGAGGTTCACGTTAATTCGGGCTGACCGCATTTTAGGCCTGTAGTGGACTGTTGCTCCACGAATATCTGATATCCGAGACCAATAATAAGTTCCCCAGTGCCCGTTCTGTGCAATTTAATCCCTGAAATCGTCACGATAGATCGTTATATATGATTCGATGAACTCTTGGTCACATCTATCAACTGAAACATCGCCACAAAAAGCGTAAAATCTTGTTGTTTTATCTTAATAATAATAACACGATATTTGATGTCGAAACATGACGATATCTGTTGATCAGAAAATGAATGGGTCATAGTAAATATACGTTTCATTCACAGGCTTTGAATCTTCAATTTTCGGGGAAGCTGCTGATCTTTTTATAAAACTTGTTAAAATTGAAAACGAACAGAACCGATTGACCTACATGTAGTCATCATTTGCATGACACATATACTTTAGCCTCCACCCATAATCAATGATTAGCATAACCGATGTGATGGATAAGAATGCCCTGTGATTAGTGTCCCTTTTTCATATCATATTCCATTGCAACCAAGGACGGGCACTTTTACACGATGTAGTGAAACGTGTCCTAGCTGGATTAGAAGATAAGGGCCGGGCACTATTAGCCACCTGACATTCTTAGTCTCCACACCAGTTTAACACATGAAGTACTGTTGTTAAATCCACTTGCCATAACACTGGAGTTATTGCGCAGCCAGAAAAAGGTGATGGCCCATCTCCCTTTAATGATGATCAGACCTGACCATCACCCCTAAAATGTGATGAGTTAGAGCCATTGTATTTAAATGGTGACAGATATTTTTTTTTATTTATTCAATATATTTATACAGGGTAGCCCAACTCAGCCTAAGTGGCTGTTTTCCAGTGGGGCCCTGTTACATACATCACAGTCATACAATTATAACAATAGCATAAATATTAAAACAAATGAGCAAGAAAACAGGTAGATAACAAAGTAAGAAGATGAATAGATAAATAAATGATCTTGGGTAAAAACATATATGATATTAAATGAATGATAAACTTAGGATAAAAACTGCCGTATGACATTTCGCTTTAATGCGTTAAGAGATGGGCTATTTCGTAAGGAAGCAGGTAAAAGATTCCACAAATGGACAGCTTGGTGTTTAAACGTTCTCTGCTTTGTTAAAGTCATAGCCCTTTCTACATATACATGGTTCGCAACAGCTTGTCTTGTATTTCGGCGGTGAATATCAGTTACATAGGTAAAATAGTTCCTGAGGTACATTGGCATATCACAGCTGAGGAGTTTAAAAACAAAAATACATCTGTGCATTTTAAAACGCTGCTCACACGACATCCATGATAGGTCAGCAAGCAGATCAACTTTTGACCGTTCTCTAATTTTACTCTTTAAGATTACTCTAGCTGCTCTGTTTTGTAATCTCTGTATCCTAGATAAATTCTGTTGTGAGCAGTTAGACCATACAATGTCACCATAATCAATAATTGGTAAAATCATAGAATTATAAAGTAATTTAGCAACATCCTTTGTGATAAAAGGTCTAAGCCTACTTAAAACAGCTATTCTACTAGAGATTTTATTGCATATGTTGTTGATGTGGATATCCCATTTAAGACTACTGTCAAACCACAGACCTAAATACTTAAATTCTAAGACTCGTTCAATAATGGAACCAGATAAAGACAAATTAAAATTTCCGGCAGACAAAAATCTTTGCTGGGATCCCAAAAGCATACATTTAGTCTTTTTTAACATTTAGCGTCAATTTGTTCTCATCAAATCATTTCTGTATACAATTAAGGTCATCTGACATTGCTGATTCTATCTCATTACGACATTTTGCTAAATAGATGAGAGCCGTATCATCGGCATACAAATCCACATTACATTTATGTACAGATTAAGGGAGGTCATTTATATACAGGATAAACAATAGAGGACCAAGAATCGATCCTTGTGGGACCCCATAGTTAACCGGTAGTGGTGAGGATATTGTACAATTAAAAGATACACACTGAGATATGTTGGTCAAGTAATCTCTGAACCAGTACATTTCTCGTCCAGTAACACCCAGTTTCCTCATTTTCATTAGCAGTAATTCACAATCTACTGTATCAAAAGCTTGTTTAAGATCGAGCAATACAATCCCTGTCAACAAACCATCGTCCATATTACAAAGAATTTGGTCGGATACATGGAGAAGAGTAGTCGTTGTAGAGTGTGATGGCCTAAAGCCAGACTGATATTGATTCAATAACTTATGCTGCTCAATGAAACCATACAATTGCCTATCTACAGATCTTTCCAAGATTTTCATACATACTGGTAACACAGATATAGGTCTGTAATTTGATGGATTGGTAGAATCACCATCTTTGTGAAGAGCAGTAACACGGGCTCGTTTAAAAACAGTAGGCAGTTTTCCAGTGGACAATGACAAGTTAAAAATATAATGTAATTGAGGGGCGATAACTCCGGCTGAAAGTTTCAACAGTCTAGCTGGTATATTATCCATACCAGTTGCTTTTTTTGCGTCAAGACAGCAAAGTTCTTTCTCAATGTATTGCATAGGTATTTCTGTGAAATTAAAATCCACAGTGTCATCCCTTAAATTATTTATGACAGAATTGTCCACTCCTACGTTCGTGGGAAAAACCGACGCCATTTTTCCCCCTATACTAGCAAAAAAATTGTTAAAAGTTTCTCCAACACGTCGACCTTCACATATTTGTTGACCATCACCATTACATAAGGTAAGTGTTGATATTTGGCTTTTGGTCGGGAGTGTCTTTTTTATGGCTCCGCAAAGTTTGTCAGATTTGTTCATGTTTTCCAATATTAGATTCTCGGAATATTTTTTTTTTTCTGTGTCAATAAGTTTCTTTACATAGTTTCGCGCTCGGCGAAATTGTGTCTTTACTTGTGGGTCTTTGGATTTCTGTGCTTTTTTCTTCAGGTGGTCGCGTTCATACATGTGTTCACGTATTTCATCTGTAATCCAAGGTGTCTGAGTTCCTCGCACTCTTCTCTCTGTCATGGGAGCATGGTTATCAGCAATTTCTTCGAATAATTGAACAAAGCAAGACCATGCATCATCAATGTTGTCAAATATCTCCAATACAGACCACGGAGCACAAGCAAGATCACGAAGGAAGGCACTCTCCGAGAACTTTTTTAAATTTCTATACTTTACATATCTCGGTCGTGGTTTTGGAACTTTAGCCTTTCGCGTACAGAACACAATCCGATGATCCGCTATTCCAGGGACAATAACTCCCGAGTGAGTTATTGAGTCTTGTTCCGAAGAAAATATAAGGTCAATTAATGACTCAGATGTAGGTGTAACTCTTGTCGGATCTTTAATTAGTTGGTAAAGTTGCAAGTCCTTCATCATCTGTGTCAGCTTTCTTGCAAAAGACGAATTGGCGAGGAGATCACAATTGAAGTCTCCGAGAATGATCGTTTCTTTTCCGAGCTGAGTTACATAATCTAAAATTGCTTGACAATTTTCAAACCACAAAACGGGATTTTCGGGTCTATAGACCGTGCCGATTAAAATTGGACTAGTGCACGGTAGTCTAATTTCAGTCCAAATGTATTCGACAGAACTATCGTATAGGTCGTCCCGGTCAACCGCGACAACACTGTCTGCCACATAGCATATCACACCTCCGCCGTGCCTTGTCCAATCCTTGCGGGATATAATGTTATAACCGGCGATAGAAATCTCAGATTTTAGCACAGTATCGTTTAGCTTACTTTAGGAGATTGTGATAACGTGGATTTTGTGCTTTTCAATTAGTACAACCAAATCGTTCAAGTTACACAATAGGCTGTTGATATTACAATGCAGTATTTTCAAGCCTTTGTGGCCAGTGTTTATACAGTCCAGGTTTGGCTCTGCTGTACTAGTGTATTCTAAACCAGTGACAATATTGTTCAAAACGACATTTTCGCACTCCTCTCATCTTTATGATCAATATCATAAATAATCATATTTTTGTTCAAAGTCTAATAGAAAATGTATTCGGTATGCCTTACAGACGATGACTGATAATCAATTGCTTAAATCGCCTGGATATGTATGGAACATGCATATCTGATGATCAAGATCATTTTTTTTTCTCCATCGAGACACGTTTCAGGGGCTGTCAGCATAACGAAATGTGGTCAAACTCCAATAAATAAAACACATCTGGAATGGGGTCATTTATAGAAAAACATCACGTGAGTTATTATTGTACTTCAAACTATAGCATATTTGGCATTTTAGAAATGTTGTATAATGCAACAAATGTCTATTACAAGCGTCTGGTCCGTCATTCATAATTCAGCCGTCGTCCTTTAAAGAATATCCGTGTCCATAATCCAAAGACCTATTCCATAATCCATATAACATCATTAGCACCAAATTCAGAAAGATAATCACAGTATACAAAAACATAGGCCAGTTTCCTGCAAGCAAAAAGCGGTCAACAGTTTTCAAGGATGCCGACAAGACATCATGATGTTACAAAAGCATCAAATCCGTATCGCTGATCCGTATTCTTAATTCATATGATATTCGTTGTAAAGTCGTTCTCTATAGAATGATGTATCTCCGCCATGCTTTGATTGCGTGTGTTCATATGCGCGCCATGAGGATCTTGGAAGTTCATGGGTTCATACGGCCCCTGGCTGCGTGTTAAACGGAATTAGACACAAGTTACGAAATGTAACGCCATAGATCTTGCACGCTACGCTCGTACTTTGCTATCAGCATGAGATATCTATCGCAAAATTTGAGAACATTTGAGTGGAGGCGCTTGGTGGTATAGCCCTGTTTTATAACTTCCTGCAACAATGTTTTGTGACGTTGATTAAAATCGTGATATTTAAGACAGGATCTCGCAAATGCCACTGGAATATTACTGTCCAGAAAGGGATAGTTTACGATGTCGAAATTGTAACTATCTCTTTAGTCATAAAGTCGACGAGAGAGAAAGTCCGCTTCATTTTATAGCGATATAAGTCTAAATATAATATACCGGTTGGGCTATCTGTAGTTTCCTTCAAATCCAATGAAGGTGGATATATATCATCGACTGCGCTATTTATATAGCGATTATTCACAGCGAGAAGATCGTCTATATAGCGTTTGGTGAATGAGAAGGAACGAGATTTGAATTGATCGGTTTTTGAAAGCGCCTGCAAATAGAAACATCCCATGAATGATAGCTGTTGTATGTAGTAGTGATGAAGAATGCTTTATGACTTCTGAAATTGATATTGACATTGATTTTTATGGTTTGTGACATTACAAAAAAAATCTTCTAGAATCCTATAAATTAGGATCCTATAAGATTAAAATCCTACAGGATTGTTTAATAGTATCCTATAAGATTTTGACCCAGAATCCTATAAGATTTCTATAAGGTTTTTAATAGGATCCTATAAGATTTTAATATGATCCTATAAGAAAAAAATCCTAGGATTTTTAATACGATAAAAATATTATAGGATTTTTAAATGGGATCCTATATGATTTAGTTATGGAATGGATTCTGAGAAATCTACAGGATTTCTCTATAAAATTTCTATAAGAAGATTTGGATGAGTGATATAGGTCATCTTTTATAGTAAATCACCGAAATACAAAATGCCGAGTTCCCTGTGTTTCTTTGTAGCCGCTGCATGCTGGAATATGGAAGTATACAATGTAAGGAGTCATTAAAATTGAAGTGCAACAATCATGTGAAACCATGATTTCCTATCAACGAAATAGTATACTGTATATAGTTCAAACTTTTTCACCAGTCTGGCATTAATATTGACAAATAAAATATCCCAAAGTTATATATAACTGGCGATTAGAAAGCATACAAATATTACATATATATATGGAATATTGTTATGATAGATATATTTTTATAATTTGTCTTTGTTAATTTCTGGTTCAACTAAATCCCCATATAGGTTTTCAAATAGCAAATAAAAGGAGTCCCGAATGCTTATAAACTACAAATTATATTCTCAGTATTTCTTTTCAAATGAAAACTAAAACATACAATTTAACTTATTGAAAATATCTACACTTCGATATATTGATACCTCATATCTTTCAGCCAAAGATATTACCATTATCCAAACTAGAGATAGTATCGCAATATCGCGTGGGTCTACAAAGGTTAGCCATTAAGACTAATATGAACAATACTAACCACATGCAAATCAGTCTCTTTTTCTTCATCATCTGAAGTCTTCAACCACTGCGGGTTTTTTTCGCTTTCCTCTGCCCAACTGTGATGACGGGGTTATGATCAGTGATTCCTTTAGGATGTGTTTCTCGTACAACTTCCTCAACTGTAGTGGGTCATCTGTAAAAGCAAGAAAAATAAAATTAGAGATGGGAAAATAGCTATGTGTTTACATTTCAACAAATTAAAAAGCATTAGAAATAAATTTCATCCCAGTACTGAATAATTGACTTTCGGTTACAACATGTGGTTTATCAGTCAATGCAAAAAGTAGGTTGGTTGAAAAAGTCGCTTACATATTATCTCAGCAGATGGATAAATGGGTGTGGATTAACACTGTTATTCAGGGAGCAGAGTCCCCCATAATACATTACATTGGTTAGGATCCGGTCCAGTTCACAAGACGAGAAAAATGTAATACTACTTCGACACATATATGCTCTTACCGTTAAAGCTCACAATCCTCGTAGAATATCTTGAAGTGACGGTCTTGCCATTTTTCAGCTTTGTCGACCAGTTAAAGTTCACCTTATCGTCAAGTCCGATAGACTCATCGAGGTCGTTGTCTATCCATGCAGTTCTGCCGACATCCGCGATTGAAGGGTCTTCCGTGAAAAAATCGAACAGGGCCCAGCCGTATAGAGATACCATCTGTCAAGTTTACGGTGAATGATAGATTGGTAGTTTGCTGTTAAATATATCACTCGCGAAATTGTATGTTCCATATTTGCCGTGAGGTTGCTTTTGTACACGCCGACTGACAGACTTGACACGTTGAGTTGCTTTTGAGTAATAATGAATGCGCATGCGTAAAGAGAATTGTGGGAGCTTGTGTGAAATAATTCACTGAAATACTTGAGTGGGATCAATTTCCACTCTTCTTATTATCATTAATACAATTGATCCTATGGGTTGTCATATTAAATCCAATAGGATTATTATATTCCTATTTTATTAAATCCTATAGGATTTTTCCGAATCTTATAGGATTGTTTATAATCTTATAGGATTTTTCAGAATCTTATAGGCTTTTCTCAGAATCTTATAGGATTTTTCAGAATCTTATAGGATGTTTTACAATTTTATAGGATTTCTCAGAATCTTATAGGATCTTTCAGGGTCTTATAGGATCCTGTAAGATTTTTTTGTAAGGATATCATCAAATAAGTTGTCGGGTGTGCGGAACGAAACGTTTACTCGCGTCATCTTACCCCATCACACATATATTTCCGTATTTCCTGTGGTGCTATGAATTTGGGTTTATATCAAATGTCCCAATGTTGTAGCAGCTACGCGATAGAATAGATTTTCCTCATCTAATTGCTATATTTCCTGTCTAAATTGAGTATACGGTTATGAAAATACAGTCATTTATTTGACCCCCAATCCGAACTACGAAGTTCACTTTGGAAACCTGTGGCGAACAGACCCCTACGACAAATATTGGTCTGTAGACAAAAAGTTATACAACAATCAGACGTAACACTCACCTTAGAAATGTTCCAGGGGGATTGTTCTAACATAATATATAGTCATCCATTTTATGTCTTGTGGGTTGAGCGAGACTATTTTTTCACGGGTCTGGCTCCTGGATTAACAGTCGTGGAATTAGAGGGATTCTGAATTCGTTTTATTCAGATTTCGATCATTTCTCAAAGCAGTAAACATTTATAACATATCAAATATAGCCTCCTACCAATATTTAGCATACAAACACTCAAATGGTTTATCTATTGAGGTCATTTATAATAACGTTTGTGTTTCAGATAACGGTATTTAGATCGGCGGGTTGCGCTTTATTTGGATTTTCTGCATATCATATGTAATAATGGGCTTTCAAAAAGAAAATCAGATTTATTTGTATCTACTTTGTTGCACTACATTCATGTACCAACTCCAAAAACTTGATCGTTATGAAATAGAAAGATTTTGAAATAAAGTTATGGGAAATTCTGAGTAACAAACAAAATGTAATACAAACCCTCTCTATAAGTGACCATTTATTTTGGGTAGAGATACTCGAAACTGTAACATTTTTTGGTGGCCCGAGTGTTTGGCGTGGACTCCTGAACTTCCACACACACCCTGTTACATATGATAAGCTATAATGCACGAACCAGGACACCAAACAAGCCATTTTGTGATATCGATTTTCTGTAATGAGAGACAAACGATCTAATTCCCTGTATACGCTACAATACAGTATGAAAACGCAACACACGGACTTTGTAACTCCAACTCGGGTTCAGTTCAACCACTCGTTCTAAATGCTCGATGGCCTAGATTTTGAAACTTTTCATGTAAAGAAGCCGTTATTACTAAGCCTGTCTGGGTCTCGACAAACTATCAGAGTTTCAGACAAGGCTCATCATTGAAAAATAATGGCGTTCGTCTCAATAACAACCCTCACACAAGCGATGAAATCGTTACATATAAATATACATAGAGTCGCTCTAATGGTCTATGAGAACAACGAAGAAAATTCCGGCGTAACCAACATATACATGTAGGTCAAAACTCCATATCGGGTGAGCCACTGAAAAGTTCAGAAAACCGTCCGTATATCATTTATCAACCTAGTCGAGTCTACAACGCCGTAAAATTTTCATCCGCACGGTTTGTCATCCAAGGGCATTCTGCCATTGATTTGTTGTTAGCTCGTTTGGAACATATACGGTGTACATGTACTTCGCTCCAGAAAACAGCAGAAGGTGTACAGTACTGTGTGTACCTCACCTATATATACCACATACAGGTGTCACCAGGTGAGAGTTAATATCTGTATTGGCACTGGCCGATCAAGTCTGCCTTCATTCCTTATTGGATTTCTTTATATGAATATTGACCCACGACTGATTTCATCGTCTCACGATGATCTTTGGCGATGTTCTCAATTTAAACGATTGTTGTCGACAGCCCAATCATAAACTATACACTATTTTCTAAGTATGTACAGCCACTGTAAATTATCGTCAGTACTGTATGTTCGTGAGATCTATTTTCCATTGCGCAATACAGAAGAGGGGTTCTACTGTTTTAAATCTGCAAATGCACACAACAAATCCTTACGAAAGGAGGCACTGATGGTTAATTCACATCCGCAATCCAAGCGAAAGGTAGGGCGTAAATAGAGTAAATCCTTGGTTCACGTATGGGAAGTCCGTAGTAGGTTATGTCTGTTATGCTAAGGTTAGACATAAAAATCCACGGTCAAAAGACAATCACAGTACAGACGGTTGGTCAGTAAAGACGCAATCGACGTTAATTCTTTGCGTCGCCTCAACACAGTTGTCCGAGTATTGACCTGCTTGTATTGTTCACAGCTAAACCATTATGTCAATACAACTTATACAACAACGACAGACAGAAGGTTAAACACAGATATATTACCAGGATTATTAATTTAGCCACATACACTGTTACCAGAGGAATGAGACGATTTTCCCATGATTCACAACAGCTGAATTGCTGTTCAGTTTATAAATACAAATGCCACACAAGCAAAAATAATTTAGTGAAATATTATCTTTACCAAAAAGGACAGACCTTTGCAAAACTGAAGGCTTAATATCATTCCTGAATTTCGTCTTACATGAACAATTTTGTCTTATCGCGTCTCTCAGTGATGCGTATTTATTCTTAAACCAAGAACCAAACGTACGTCGAACACGAACCCATTTTTTATTTTACTCTGACAAAACGACTCATGTGATTGATCCTTGAGAATAATACGCTTTAATTCAATTCGCACAAAACTGAAATTGCTCAAGAAAGACGACATATATGGGTTGACATAAGTAGAGATAATGAAACATTCACGTTCTTCTTATATGAAGCTTCGAGCCTCGTCGGTTCTATTTTTATGCTTACCGAGGAGAAGCTGGCAGCTGGGTAGGAATCACCTCAGGGTATTTCTAGATATGAAAAATTTGATTGCCACCTTGACAAATCAATTTTGTGATGTTGGGGTCATAATTGTGTATCCCCCAAAAATAGCCCATATCAACCTCATCTGGTTCATCAGATTTTATTAAACCCATTTCGCTGAAGTCTGAAACGAACAAGTGTGAGAAAGCCATAATTTCCTTCCTCATATCTGATGACTTTTGAACCATTTCGAAACTAGTTACATAAAGATATCGCCATAACGTCATGGAGGAATTTCCACATGATCACACATTTGGGTAATAATAAATATATCTATTTTCACCACATTTTTCGTACTTTTGTACCATTTTTATTCAAAGATCATATTTTTCAGCATTTAGCTGTCCACATCATAGCCAAGAATGTGGATCTCATTTTGATACCTCACCAGAATTATCATTTTGTGAAAGTTTCGTGTGTATTACATACTCCTTCACTTCACTAATCGAGGTTACAGTCATGTGGGGGCATTTGGAATTGGTGTTTGGAGAATTGCCAATCCAGTATTACAAATTAGCCACAAAGTCAAGCAATTTTATGATTCAGCAAATTTATGTGGGCGAAGCATCAGGACTAAAGAATGTCATTGGACCTTTCTGAATCTAGGGAAACTTTCGCTTCTAATTTGACGTGATTGAGGTTCCTACGTCATTTCTTTATTTTGGGTGCACTTGCATGCTCATTTTCACGAATTGCTTTTTTTTGCAAAATTGCGCCTCATGTGAATCACGAGAGCTCACATGTTTTCTACCCGAACTTCTTTCTCAGCACGCATGTGAGGAAATAAAAGCACAATAAAGTATGAAGCATTGATAAGGAAAACTTCGATTTGAATCGATCGTAACCGCGCTAAAAAGGTCTACGTCAGACGCAATATGCTTATGTTTTTAAATGAGACACATACATAGGGTTGATGCCCTTGTTATCTCGAAACAGATTTTGATGCAGAATTGAAAAATAATCTTTTCCTTCCGAAACATAGCCGGAGGATGAAATTTTATCGGCTAAAATCTTCTGCTTCTTCTCTCAAGTAATAGTGTGGAAATCGATCCTAGAAAACAGTTTCACAAAGATTGAGTAGGTGTTATTCGTTCTGAGTGAAATAATAATTAATAATGTCCACTCTTGAATACAGTTTTCACTGAATCACATATTTTTCTTCATGAGTATAATATGTATTTGGAGTGAATGTAGCCCTAACCCATTTACAACATTTCATTGCTTCGATATTAAATGTATTACCTTTCATATTTAGGTAAACTTAGATGCTCTCAGACGAATATATATAGGACTGTTTCTTCGGAGTATTATGCAAGCAGCAGGTGAGTGTGTAACTGAATTCTTAAGATGGATTCAATGTACATATATTGCTAATAAATACAGCTTGTGCTTATCAATACAAATTTCACCTCTGTCGTATCGTGTATCTCTAATGATACACCATTTCCCCCCCTCCAAAAAATCCGAATAGAAAAATACTAGTGGAGTGATATTTACCTTTGTAACGTACAATCAAATAAGATAGTTTCTAACCTAGTGAAACTTAAAATGGACGACATAAGTGCAAGCAGACAATCCCAGAAGATAAACCTAGCTCTGTATATATATCCCGTCTATTTATTTTGTTACCTTTGTCCAATCGTTCAACTCGCAACGAATAACCACTCAAAACTGGTGAATTTAATATGTTTAAAGTGAACCGTTCAAGGCACTGAGAACCTCTCGGTCTTTATGAAATTTAGATAGGGCCGCGGCTGACAAGCAATTGGTAGCAACAAGCAGTTGGCAACGAGTTGGCAGTTTAACCTTGTCACTCTGGTCAATTTGGCTAATTTTATATAGGCTTCTGATTGTCTGTGACCATGTGTATGCAGTTTGGTGTACCCACATGTAAGCGTATTCCTTCTCGAGGGACGATGGTAATGAGAAAACGGAGACGGGAGGACGGACGGACACGACAAAGACAATATCCCAAGGCCTATTTTGGCCGAGGGGTGAATATTTACCAATTAACTGCGAACAGACGTATGAGCGCTTATGAATGAAGATGAACTTACAAGGGCTGATCTCAGGGCATTATATCTGGACATGCAAACTGAACGATTCAGTGAGATATCTCAAACTATTCCATCGATTAGTCTATTTGATTGTTATTGTGTAATTGATGAATAAATTGCTATTCTGTTATTGTTGAATAGAATTGCAATAACTCGCTTTCAGCTTTTATTTACCAGCACATAATACTTCCTTTTTACAACCCGGATTTAGAAACTATATACCCTAAAACTAATGACCTGGGGGATTCTCCAATCATTAAATCATTGATGCTCCCGTTAGTCATCGAAAAGTTGTTCACTTCCGGACAAAAGCGTCATTTTTGTGACGATTTACTGGACTTCTGAGAGCAAGAAGAGCAACGACTGCAATCGAAATTCACGTTATGATAGTGAAACATTATATATAATCCAAAACAATAAAGTTCGATGGCTGAATTTATCTGCCCTCACAACCGATTGTATTTGGCTACTTCATAGACCATCAAATCCCAAAAAAACTGAAAGTCGTGGATAAATAAAAAATGTTCCCTTTTTGGTATTCTCCAACATATGCCTCATAACGTGTAACCGTTTTGGCTGACCTGTATCTGCTCTCTTATAAATACAACTATATGCGGACGCTTTCAAAAACTGATCATTCCAAAGCCCGTTCCTTCTCATTCACTAAACGCTATATAGACAATCATCTCGCTATGATCGCTATATATATGTATCCACCCACACTGTATTTGAAGCAAGCTACAGACAGCCATAACGGCACATCAAATATAATCCTATATCTCTATGACAATGAGGGCCCTTTACCTCGTCGACTTCACAACAAGAAAGAGGACATCGTAAACCATCAATTTAAGAACAGTAATATTCCGGTGGGACCTGCATATGGCGTGTCTTGCCTAGTAGCATTTGCTAGATCCGGTGTTAAATGTGACGATTTCCATCAAAGTCACAAAACATTATCAGAGAAACTTATAAAACAAGGCTATACCACCATGGGCCTCCACCCAAATTTTCTAAATTTTGTCGATAAATATCGCATGCTGATAGCAAATTACGAGACAACCGAGCAGGATATATGATGTTGTGGAAAGCCATCAGTGTCACCACTTCTTGTTTTCCACACGTGATAATTCTCCTTTCCACACATATAGAATACAATGGTTTAACTTGTAATTACCACATTTCGATCAATCATTCAACCAGAAAATACCACATACCACAGGAAATTATTTACCACGCGTGGTATTCATTATCTAATAATTAAACTCGGACATACGACGCGTGGTAAAAAAATTCCACACGTGGTATATCACTGGGTTTTTACCCCTCGGCCAAAATTTTGTCGAAGGGTATTGTCGTCGTCATGTACGTCCGTCCGTCTGTCCGTCTCACCTTTCTCGTTACCAAGATATCTTTAGAACGACTTACCCTAGGCACACCAAACTTGCAGTGCACATCCATATGCTCGTGACCCAGAATCCTATTGAATCTGGACCTGATTGGTTGGAATCTTTGGCGGCCATCTTTAATTTATGCGAAACCATCACAGCTTTCTTGTTACCAAGATATCTTTAGAACGACTCACCCTAGGCACACCAAACTTGCACTGCACATCCATATGTTCATGACCCAGAACCCTTTTGAATCTGGACCTGATTGGTTGGAAACTTTGGCGGCCATATTTAATTTATGCGAAATCATTAATCTTGTGTGTCTTAGGTACCATTTCTCTGTTCAGTGTGAAACTTGGTATAGATAATCGATGCATCAAGAAACTTCAAAGGAATGACCAAACCAGTTTCCCTGATTCTGTGAAAACCTTGGCGGCCATCTTTAATTTATGCAAAATCTTTAATGATATATATGTCTGTCAAGTGCTCTATACAAAACTTGGTATACAGCATCGATGTATCAAGAGACCTGCAATGTATGACCACATCAGTTCCTCTAAGTGGCGGGAAGGATGGGCGACCATCTTTAATTTATGCGAAATCATTAATGATCTCTATCTCGGATACCGTTAGAGTGTTCGATGTAAAATTTGGTATATATCATCGATGCATCAATAGACTTACGATAAATGACAGTTCTGGCGTTTCTGATTGGGCGGAAACCTTGGTGGCCATCTTTAATTTATGCAAAATCTTTAATGATGTATATCTTTGATACCATTTCAGTGTTCTATATGAAACTTGGTATACAGTATCAATGTATCAAGAGACTTGCAATGAATAACCACATTAGTTCCTCTGAGTGGCGGGAAGGATGGGCGGCCATGTTTAATTTAAGCGAAATCATTAATGATCTATATCTCTGATACCATTCAAGTGCTCGATGTAAAATTTGGTATACATCATCGATGTACCAATAGACAGTTCTGTTTTTTCTGATTGGGCGGAAACCTTGGTGGCCATCTTTAATTTATGCAAAATCTTTAATGATGTATATCTTTGATATCATTTCAGTGTTCTATGTGAAACTTGGTATACAGCATCCATGTATCAAGAGACTTGCAATGAATAATCACAGTTTCTCTGAGTGGTGGGAAGGATTGGCGGCCATCTTTAATTTATGCGAAATCATTAATGATCTCTATCTCTGATAATTTTCAAATGCTCGATGTAAAATTTGGTATACATCATCGATGCATCAACAGACTTATGTAATGAATACCGGTTTCTCTGATTGGATGGAAACGTTCGAGGCCATATCTAATGGCAAAATTTTTCATAATCTGTATATTTGTCACTTGACTGCTTGGTGTTCCTGAAGTCTTGCTTCAAATTGAATACATTATGAATGGCTGGCGCCCAAAGCCGAGGGGTTTTCTGATGCGCAGCTTCGTATTCACGCGTGGTAATTTTTTTTCGAAATCTACCAATTAAACAATCGTTACAGAAAGCAGATTCACGCACTGCGTGGTGTCAATGAGAACCATGACCCACATAGTCGCACATGTGACTTAGCAAGCCTACAAAATTTCAAAATTCAATACTATCAAAACCGTAGGACTTGATTATACAAATGGTACATTCGATAAAAAAATAATACTGCCTTTCATTTCTGGAGCATTTTTGGGAAGCCTGCAGATTTGAAGCAATATTTCCGCCATTTTGGAGTGACGTTCCTATGTGAAGCTCCCATTCATTGGCTGGGTAAAATAAACTTTCGACACGTGGATAATTGGGAATACCACGTGTGTAAATTATTTACCACACGTTGTATCTTCGAATACAATGATTGGAAGACAAATGCTATGTGTAGTAAGGAATTTCCACACGTGGTATTTCCAGTTCTTTCAATGGTGAATATTCTTCACACGTGATCAATAATTTCCAGGTGTGGTATTTCCAGGTTGAAAAATTGGTCGAAATATCCGCACATGGCAATTACCCGTAAAATCTGTGTTATTTGTTGATTATGAAGTTGATTTCATAGCGGTGAATCAATAAATACTACGTCATTAGGTCCTCCTGGTTATCAAGCATGGTCTTAAGAATTGCTCTTTTGGATTTACAACATATAATGCTGAAACCATGATTTTTTACCATGAACTGAACACCATACTGGTGTATATTTGAGAAACAGTTTCCATATTTCTGGAGCTTTTTTATGTAAATAATGGCGTTATAAAGTCCCCTACTCGTACATTTCATGTCGTATCTTATGTCTAAATCCGCTTAACCCGGGGCTAGGGGCCATATGAGCCCATGTACTTTAAAATGCTCAAGGTGCTCATATGAACAGACACAATCAAAGCATGATTGATATACATCATTCTCTAGATGACGACTTTACAACAACTTGATTAAGCATACTGATCAGCGAAACGCATTTAATAGTTTTGTAACATCATGCTATCTTGCCGAAATCATTGAAAACTGTTGACCACTTCTCTCTTGGAGGAAACTAGCCTATGTTTATGTATACTATGATTGACTTGTTGAATTAGGTGCTAATGCTATTATATGGAATATGGAATACATGTAGGTCTTTGGGTTATGGGGGCGGATATTGGTTAATGGACGACGGCTCAACGCTTGTAATTTTCCTGTTGCCGAGATTTCTCTTAACCCTACCCTAGCCTGGGGGGGAGTGCTTCCCTTAGTGAACTTTTCTCTGCTGCTCCGAAACGACAAAACCGAGGAGGCTGAAACTTGGTGACTTTAAAGCTTATATTATTGGGGTCATTTTGCGCCTATTTTCATATACCCCTGGGTCTAGGAAGGCCACTATTGGGCCGATTGGATCGAGTGAGGTATCAATGTAAAGCATACGTGAGGGAGTATCCAACGAGTTGGGTGTGACGTGGAACTGACGTCATTCTGTGCATGCGCAGTAGAGAAAGTGTATGGAAATAGACATTTTTGGCGCCGACATGGGTCACTATGGGTCCGATGGAGTCGTATGAGGTCTTATATTGAAGCTCTCGTGAAGCAGCCTCCGACTGGACTCCGGGTTCGTCCGTGTATGCGCAGACTGGTCGTAGTATAGAAAGCAGGCATTTTGGGGGATGCGTGGTGGTGTGTTTGACCCACCACTAGGGGTCCACGGTTGTGGTTGGGTGGTGGTGTGGCTTGTTCGCACAGACATCACTTCCGGTGTGTACTACCTCCAAACCCAGAAGAGTTCCAATGTTCCCTTAGACGTAGGGTCCGTATGTTCAATATCCGGGTGTTCCCCGGCCCGCCCCGCCCCGGCCGCAGCGCGCGCGCGCGGGTTATCCGGAAGTGCGCGGCATCACCGCAAGTGTGTGAGTGAATTTCGGATTATCCTAGACCACTGATTGGCTAATACGGTGTTCAAAGCCAGTTTCACCGAATCCCCACATGTCTGTTATAGCCTTCATGCATTATGCTCATATAGAATTACAACACATATAAGGGAAGTAGGAAGAGGTGCCGACATACTGACTGAGTCACATGACTTCACAGAATAGTCTTCTGGTTAACCTATTATAAAGACAAGGGGTTTTTGGTGAGATCTCATTTTGTTTCTCACTTCACTCCAACTGTGGCTCTTGTAACTTGTAACTCCTCGTCAAGTGTTGGAATGCCCGCTCGTAACCTAGACCAAAACATGTACTTGGTCTGATTTCATTGACTCTCTATTTTTCGGCAGTGCTCTTGCATTGTTTTCTGGATATTGATGGGTTACATTTGGCCCCATCCTAGGCCACTGATTGGCTACTTTTCTCAGTCCATTCATTGACCACATGTCTGTTTTAGCCTTCATGCACTATGCTCATATAGAAAACACACAAGACAGGGTTTTTTGGTGAGATCTAATTTTGTTCTTTATTCAGTGAACAACAACAACGTGAGGACAACCACGTGAAAACTGAAGCCAAGAACAGGATGCTTGTACATTCAAATCGATAGAACTTAAGCCCAGAACAGGGGGATTGTACATTGAAATTGATAGAACTTAAGCCCAGAACAGAGAGCTTTTCGTGAAAAAACTTAAACATTGAAAGAACTGAAGCCCAGAACAAGGGGCTTGTACATTGAAAGAACTGAAGCCCAGAACAGGGGGCTTGTAAACTTAAGCACAGAACAGGGGGCTTGTACATTGAAATGATGGACGGCCCAGTCATATACGAGTACATCGCGGTCCTCGGCCTTGGGGTACTCGTCAAACATCTGTACGATGGTAGATAAGGTTCTGCCCCGGCATCGATGGTACAGGTAAAACAAGCAATATTGTCCGCACACGCTACTGGTCAGGCTTTGCAACGTTTGACTGTTCCAACATCACGTCTCTGTGCCTTGATCCATGAAGTCTGTTAAATCGGGATGGAGGGGTGGCAGGCCGTACGGGTCAAAGTATTCGCCCTGCGCTTCTGTCAAGTACACGGCCACCCGATGTTCACCGGGCCGATCCATCGGGTCCGTGTTGAGAACGTAAGCAGCAGGATGCATACGGTCTAATGGGAACACATCTCGGGCGAACACCCCTTGAACGACCAGACGTGTCGCTGGGTCATTCTCCAGCACGGTGGTTATCTGGTCTGTATCCATGTTGGATGGCAAAGTCACACAGGACGTTGCGCGCCTTGTCCACTTGAATGATGCTGTCAAACTCGGATCACATTGACGGTGGTCCCTAGGGCTCTTGCAAAGTGGATTTCCAACCGTAAATTGCCTTGCTTGGCCAGGGCCAGCTGATGGTCGTTCTCTAAGGTGGGGGTCAGCTCGAAACAGAACAACGTGTATCCGTTCGCGTAGTTCTCACGACTGATCATATTCGCTTCGTCCTGGTTGATTTGACCTGTGGCTGTAAACAGGCTCTGATAGGCTCGAATGAAATTCCTGCGCCCAAAGATCGGTGTTAAGGCCGTGGCTGGGACCTGTTGTCCATCCACATGCAGGACCACAAAATTGATGCCGAAATGTTTAAAGTCAAACGGATTTTCTGGGTGGGGTCCGCTGAAACTGGTATTTTCCACACAGGCCAGGACCAATCGCTTGTGTAGTTCCCCCAGGAACAGGTTTTCTTTGTTGGTGCTCATATTTCCAGCAGGCACAGAGAACACTTTGGTTTGTACACGTCGGATAGGGTACTGGGCTGGTTTTGTTTCCAAGGCTTTCATGTGTCCCACTTGAACGGCTGGATTCGGTTTCACTTTTCGGACATACAGGACTGCGTCTTGGATGACAATCTTATAGTCAGCTGCATGTCAGTCTACGTTAGTGGCCATCAAGGCGAAGGTCGAAGGCGCCCGTATCAGTCGAATTTTGATGGGAATCTTGTTCAAGAGGTACCGGTCTTGCATGAAAATGTCTGCGTGTAGTCGACCCATGAGATCGTCAGCTGAGATTTTTTAGTCTCTCGTCCATACCACAACCGTGTCTCGATGTAGGCTCGATAAGGGTACGTGTTGGTCGAGTCCCTGATGAGTTTGTCGCTGAGAAAAATATCCACCTGTTGGAACATCAAGTGCAGCCAGAGATTCGTCGGGCCCACCGTTGCAGCTTGGATGATTCTGGAGCCATCCCCATTTACGACCTTGGCTTTCACATACAAGTACGTATGGGCTAAATCCACATAGGCCGTATCCGCATTACTGATGGTGAACTCGATGGGCCCTGTTTCGTTGATGCTGGAGAGCGGGAGATGCTCCATCCTTGTTCGGCACTGGTCTGTGTGAGCGGCACGGTCCACAAATCAAAATCACTGTTGGTGGAGGGGCAGGCCTCTGCGTGCATCAAGAACATGGTTAAGAAAAGATATCCTGGGTCTTTGATGTGCTTCGTCGCTGGGTCGGTCGTCGACTGGTGAGTGGTCTCGGTGGTACAGGTCTTTTATTCCCTACGGTGTGTTGTGCTTTGGCGACCAAGACGCTTCCCGCTTCTTTGGCCCGCCGTTTCAAGGCTTCTTTTGTTGCCGTACCCCCCAAGACATCACCGGCCACTTGCAGTCCACTGCGTACCGCTTGTTTGCCGATTGCTTTCATCCCGCGCGTCACCAAGGGCAGAAACGGTTTGACGATGCTCCCGAGTATGTTCCCCAGCCCATGTCCTCGTTGCATGCGTGCACCACTGAAGACGGGAAGGCCACCCCCGGCATGTTGGGCATAATAGTCCATATAGCTGCGTGCATCGCACTCGTAAGGGACCTTCATTATACAAAATGGGGAGCACGTGCTTGTCGAAAACGAAGTGTCAGCACCACTTTCCCTCGTTCGAATGCCACCGTGATAGTGTTGATGTCGGTTTGTCGTACGGGTAAGTAGAGCATGTGGGTGAAACTGTGGGTGACTTGATCTCCATACGTCTTTCTAATGGGGACCACCCGTAACAGAGGTGTGCTGGTATCGTCCACGATGTGGTTGTCGACTACGTCCGAGTAGACGTAGAGTCCGTACATACCCGATTTCATATCCATCGGGGTCTGGCCATGGTCCTCGGATGCACCCGTGTAGGTCGCTAGAGCGAAATCTAGCATTTGCTGTAGGATAGGACTCAGTACGACACTCACGTTGGCGGTGAGGAGGATCTGTGCCTTGCCGTTGTGTGCGTTGTAATGGAAGTCCACGTGATTCTTGAAGGGAAAGGATTTGATGGGTTTTGAAACATTCGTGACCTCCCGTAAAGCCTTATAATGCAACAGTCTTGTCAGCCCCTGCATGAACTCCTTGGGGGTATCGTATTGGCCTTCGGGGAGGGTGAGTCGGGTGTTTTTGCTTTCGTAGGTCACCTCGTACCACACTTCATTGGCTCGCACGTTGTACCACGAGTAAGGGTATTGGATATCCACGAGGCCGCATTCCCATCGTCCAGGTAAATGTAACGGTTGCGGTAACTGGGTGACGTACTTGGCCAAGGTGTTGTCAGGAAACACATCCAGCGAACTGTTACTGGGTAGGGTGAGGTAAAACATGGCGACTGTTCGTCGCGGTGACTTGCTACGTGTCACGGCTCTGGAGATGTGCGGTGTCCTGATCGAGGATGGTTTTTTAAAGGCCTGAAAAGAAGGTGCTCGTTGTGGTGGTGTTTTGGGGGGTGACTCCGGTTCCCATTCGGTTTCCCAAGAAGGTAGTGGGCCACTCGGCGATTGCTGGGTCCGCTGCATAAAGGCCCAGCGGTGGGGATTCCCCACCAGTTCCTGTGGTACATGCATATCTTCCAAGCATTGAGCGAAGACCTCCCATCCTCGAGGATCTGTGTGCGACCTGCGTTGACGCATCAGGTCATTCACTAAATCCGTCATGTGGGTCCCGGGGACCACCTGATTCTGTACCAGGAGTTCGCCTTTATCATTCCAAGTCATGTAAGGATTCTGTTTCATCCGTTGTAATACCAGGCCAGCTTGTTTCTTGAACGATGCGTGTACCGTTGAAGCGTCTCATTGTATCTTTGTTCTTTCTCACTGTCGCTTAACCCCGGTCTTTGTAAGATCTGTTGCATCTCTTCATCGATGGTGTTTATGGTCTTCACCGTAGGTGGGACAGGTTAGGGCGATTGGATGTTTTGAAGGAACCTTGGTTCGACGAGGACCATTTTTATCGTGTGGTTCATTGTCGGCCGAAGAGTCCACCCAATACTGGGCCCAACACGGAAGCGGCCAACGGTGCTAAGATGGCCCCGAGAAAGTCGCCTTTCTGTAACACCTTTTTCTTTTGTGTTTGAGAGACTCGCTTCTGGACTAGGGTTCGGAGACCTGTCTCATGCTTGGCCAACTTGGACTCCTGAGCCGGAGTCAGTGGAACGTTGCCTTTTAACAGGTTGTACCCGATTTCGCACAGACAGCGTACAAGGTCAGGGTCCGCATCGTGTGCAATGGTTCGGACCAACTCGGGTGGGACGTGCTTCCGTACTCGCGCAGACATGTACAACAAATGCTACAACCCACAACTCTGCTCTTTTCATCTACCTCAGAGAAGAGAGACAAAATCAACCATGCTGTGGTATTAATTCTTTTTATTATCTCCATCATCAAACACACACACTCCAGCTGGGAGAGCCACTGTGGGTGTGTTTTTGCATGTACACGTGGTGGGCCTGTCCGGGAAAGATGCCGGTCCGTAGTCGAAGGTGGTCGGGGGCTTGTTTGAGGTCGAAGAGCATATACCCGTGCTTTGAAGGCTTCCAACGCAAACGGTGTGCGGCCGGGATACATCTGTCTCGCCAAGTGCAGCAGTTGAGTGGTATCTCTCGGGGTTTTGAAAACCACCAGGTAGAGGGCATTTAAGCTGGTGTTCCGATGTTCTTTGTTTTTACTGAACAGATTGTGCACAATGTAGATGATGCTGAGCCGTCGATGATGGCTGCCTTTGGTAAAGAGTTGGGTGATCCGCGCATCCGCTTCCGCCATGAGATCATCCAGAACCACCAAGGTGTCGGGTTCCAAATCGGCCAGGTTGGGTAGGCCGTCCACGAAAGTGATGTGGTGCATTGCTGCACACGCTGCCTGCCATTCTTCGTAACACCACACGACTCGGGCAATGGGTGGGGTAATCATGCTGTCGGCGTGTTGAAGGAGCTTCCCGAAGAAATGCGTTTAGTCGGAGCCCGTCGGTCCTGCGGTGACGCAAGTGAAGGGATGCTGCCACCGTGGGTCTATGGTTCGAGCTGTATGCGCTGTCGTGGTAACCCGCTCTTGTAAATTTGGTACGAGTGAACTGGAGTGGTGGTGGTCGGTACAACGTCGGTCGTCGTTGTCTTTTCACTGTGAGGGATGATGGTGGTGGGTAGAACGTCGGTCGTCATTGTCTGTTCACTGTGTGGAATGAAATCCGGTGGGTTTTCAGACGTAGTGGGTGTACTTGGTGTAGGTGTAGAGCTTGGTGTGGAGCTCGATGGGGCTTGTACACGGGGTGTGGTGGTGAATGGGCTCGATACGGGGTTGACTGGTGCTATCTGTAGACTGCTTTGACTGGTGGCTGGTGATCGAGGTTGGTTAAGTAGCGTGCTGACATAGGATACGTCGTAAAACATACCTCCGTACAACACACTCAGCAGGGTTAGCACTATCACCACAAAGCCCACTTGCGCGTTTTGGGAGACGCTGTGTTCAGAGGCAGCTGCTGTTTGTCCATAGCACCGTGATCGAACGTAGAATGAAGGATGACGATTGTGGTGTCTGGCTTTATAGTCGTTTCACCTGGTTGGCCGCGACCCAGGAATTGAAGGAACTGGACCAGCCTTGCCATTTGACGAAATCAAACAGTTTACCACGCCGACGTTCCGTTCTCAAAATCTGCTCCACCGTGTAGTAGTCTTGCAGTGTTTTTACGACAGGCGGCCTTTGAATGCGGCCTTTGAATGTCCTGTTGAACCTTTCCACCACGGAAGCCTTGGTCTCGTTGTACGTATGGAAGAAAAACACCTTCTGGGCTTTCAAAAACTGTTGGAGCGGTCTGTTGAGGAATTCCGTGCCTTCGTCGGTTTGCAAATACATGGGTTTGCGCCCGGTCTTAAAGATGTCTTGAACGCCGCTATCAGATTCGCCCACGTTTTCGTCCGGATGGGTACCACCCACGCATACTTCGACAGGATATCGATGCACGTCAAGATATACCGATTCCCATCGTTGTGTTTGGCAAAGGCGCTCATACCGACCACATTCGCTTGTCATTGGGCATCTAGTCCTCCCACGATGACCCGGTTCCGTAGAAAATGGCGACGGGCAGCTCGATGTAAGGTATAGGTGTCTTGTTTTCTTAGCCAATCTCGGACTTGAGCACGTTGTATCCCCTGGGGTTTGGCCGCTCGATAGAGGGCCGACAATGCACTATAGGTCGCCGGACTGTCGGGACTGTAGTATAAGTTATCGAACACCTCCCAACACTTCATGGTGACAAATGATGATGGATCCTGGCTCCATCGTTTATTTATAACGGGTATATCTTGGGCAGGAGTTTCTTTCTGATTTTCTTCGTTGGCTTCCACAGTGTCCATGGTAAATGACCAGTCCAACTCGTTCGATGACCGCTTGATAAGCACTTGATCCACATCTACCACGGCATCTTCCAATGCAGACCATAGATCAGGGTGAAGGGTAAAATGGACTGTACCCCCATCTAGCCGAGCCAATTGAGCAAAAAAAAGACCGCGTCGCATGTACACATCGTGACACAAGTGGATGAGGTCGCCGTCCAGTTCACCAGACAACACCCGTTTGAATTTGGTCCAGCCCTCCCGGGACAGACGAATGTGGGCCGGGCACGGTTGTGTAGGGTCCGCACTACAGATTTCTTACACCTCCTACATGATATCGACCGTATCCGCATAAAAGTACAGGAAAACCTCGGGGTTCAAGCTGAGATACGCCAGTATTACATGCTCCGCCATGGTCAGTACGTGAATGGTACCAGATTTGACTGTCTCTCGTATTTATAGGGAGAACCCCGTGAGATCAAAGAATCGGGTGGTCAAATTCTAGCCTGGTAATCAATGGCATCGTCGTCTGGTACATTGCTAGACATTTGTTCATTGGGTTCTGCCGCCGCTTCTCTCAGGGCACGAGCCCACTCCAACTCGTCTGATGACCGCTCGTCCGGTGCCAACAGCTGGTCCACGATAGGCACCACTTTCTCGAATGCTGTCCACAGATTGGGGTCTAGGATGAAGCCTCGCGTATGGTCTTGGTAACGCCCCAGGCGTGGGAAGAAGGGTCCAAGGTGTACGTAGATGGCATTGTCTATGTGGATGAGGGGTCCGTTGAGCTCGCCGCTCAACACCCGTTTAAATTTGGTCCAGCCGTCACGGTGTAGCGTAACCGTATTCCATACGATCTCGACGCGCGACCAACCAGCGACCAACGGTCTTCCACGAGGGTGACTTTATCTTCATAGACGTGTAACCTCACCCGGGGTGTAAGGGGAAGGATGGCTCGTAGAACTGGTGACATGGTTGACCCAATGACGATCGATGAATGGCGCAGACTGTGTCTGACCCTCGTATTTATAGTCAGGTGCCACTGTCAATGCCACAGCTCCAGGGATAATAGGGTACAGACCATGACTAGGCCAACCAGCCGTCGCTGATTCCGCCGTGATCGCCCGTGGTCCATAGACCGAGCATCAAGGATGGCTGTCATAGTCCAGTAGTGGTGAGTGATGGTACACCTATCCATCGAGTGCACTCTGTCGAGGACCGCTTCTGTGAACTCGTTCAGGATCTGGCGTCGCCCCTCGTTGTCGTCGCCATCTGAAAACATGGACCGAACCACTGCTCGGTAACCCGTGAGTGAATTAACCACGGTCGCATGCTGTAAAATACGAGTAGCATAGGGACGGGTGTCCGTCATGGCCCTGAAACCGTAGGAATGGAGGTGTAGGATCCAGAGAGACGTGTTTTATAGACCATGTCACACATGCGCGCCTAGACGTAGCTCTACGGATGTAGTCCGTGATACGTACTATTCTGATGGGTTAGTCCAAAAAAGAGAGCAACGACAACGACAAAGATTACAGCGCCGGAGGCGCTCCTGGATCCCCTGGAAAATCTTTTCCACGTCTCATGGTATAGCTCCGGTGAGGCAGGCTCAGGCTGGTGAGGCTCAGGCAAGTAGCTCCTCTCGTCAGATAGGCTCAGGCTGGTCAGGCAGGCTGGTCAGGTAGCTCCTATCGGCAGGGCAATGAATGCAACATTGCCCTAAACATTCCCACTTTTATATGCCTACATAGAAGTACCCGGATGGAGGCGCGGACGTAGGCGAAAGCATCCTAGTACCCGGATGTAGGCGCAGACGTGAGCGAAATTCAAGTACCCGTCCATTGGTTCTTTTATCGATCGCTCATTGGCTCATTTTCTCGACCGCTGATTGGTCCAAATGGAACTGCCCATCCTTCCCAGGTTAGTTTACAATCCCCTCTTTGGGTTCAAGCTCTGTATACCGATGCCGCAACATTGTTGCCGAACCTTGCCGAAAGGGAGAACTTGAAAATGGATGTGACCTTTGACCTTTTGACCCAACATTCATCCGCGCACTGCCGGTGATGCCGCGCACTTCCGGAGAACACGCGCGTGCGCACGCTGCGGCCGGAGTAAACCGCGCGCTGCGGCCGGTGCGAGCCAGGCCGGGCCGAGAAAAACCTCACAGACTGGTCAGTGCATGCATTTCTATCATGTTCCCAGGTCACACCCCATTCACACAGACCCTCATACAAACCCGGATGCAGGCGCAGACGTCGGCGAAATTCTGGCGGGAAAACCCCCAAAGACAGGTCAGTACATGTCCAATCATGTTCCAAGTTCACGCCCCATTCACCCAAACCGGAAGTGACGTCATACCCCAATTTTACATGCACTCGCCCATGACTGGATACTCCTTCACGAATGCTTCACTTTGATACCTCACTCGACTCCATCGGACCATTAGTGGCCCACCTAGACCGCAAAAACATCTATTTCCACACCCGTATCCCACAATTCCCTGTCTGCTCATGCGCAGAATGTGGACAACGGCCGAGAAACTACTCCAGCCGGATGCTCCCTCACATATGCTTCACATGGATACCACACTCGACTCCATCGGCCCATTAGTGGCTCGCCTAGGCCCCAGAACGTCTATTTCCATACACCTTCTCTACTGCGCATGCGCAGAATCACGTCAGTTCCACGTCACACCCAGCCCGTTCGATACTCTCTCACGTATGCTTTACATTGATACCTCACTCGATCCAATCGGCCCACTAGTGGCCCACCTAAACCCCAACACGTATATTTCTATAATACGGCCAGACTGCGCATGCGCAGACTATTGACAACGATCGACACACTAGCCCAGTCGGATGCTCCCTCACGACAGCTTCAAAATATGACCTTATACGACACCGTTGGATCATTAGGGGCTCACCTAAACCCTAAAACGTCTAGTTTTACACCCTTTTCCCAGAATTCCCTGTCTGCGCATGCGCAGAATGTTGACAGCGGCAGTGACACTAGCCCAATCGGAAGCCCCCTCACATAGGCTTCACATTGATACCTCACTCGATCCCATCGGTCCATTAGTGGCCCACCTAGAGCCAAAAACGGCTATTTCCATACCCTTGGTCTACCGAGCATGCGCAGAATGACGATGTTTCAACCCCACACCCAGCCCGTCGGATGCGCCTTCACGAATGCCTCACATTGATACCGCATGCGACCCAATCGGCACAATAGGGACCCCTCTCGCCCTTGAAGATTGCCAGAGAATGCCGGGGAATTTGGGACTACTTTCTGTCCGGGGAGACAGACCGCATCGCCACCAGACCGCATCACCGCGGAGCAATACACACGCCTGATTCACGCAGACCGGAAGTGACGTCATACATGACGTCACACTTCAGTACATGTCCTATCATGTTCACACTCCTGCGTGTCACCTTGAGCTGGAGTTACCTCTCTTACCGTAATTTCGAGGGTTCCCGATTTGCCATTTCTAGCCATTTAACATAGGCTAATAGCTGGCGAAATTTTCCTGTGCCCGAAAGAACTGCGCTGTGCGGTGTTTCTACTACTACTGATAATTAAACATCATTGATATCTAGTTTTAAAAATTAGGTTAATTAGCCATATCCCGTGAGTAGTCCGAGAAATGAAAAACTGAAATTCATTATTGTCACGTGGAAACCAACTTAGACAGGTAATAGCCCAAAATAGTACGTGTATATGTTGCATATTCAGCTCATACGAAACAAATTGCGAATATGAACAACCATAGGTGAGCAAACATGAGTAGGGCATTGTTATTGATTTCGGTAACGGAATACTTAAAGTAAAAATTTCGTTACTAAATTGGTACGTTAGTGAAATGCATACGCTCTCTATCTTCGTTCGCACAACTAGTCGCTACATTATGGTATTATATAATTGTCCAGTTTTCATTACTTTTATTTCTCGCGAAATTTGGTTAATAATCCTACTTTGAACAAACTCCCGTGATGGTTAATTATTTTTTACTTCAGGTTATAAGTATTGAATCGTGTGATAACCGTATTTAACTTTTTTAATCATTCACCGTTGAGAGCGAACAGCTGATGTTATGTTAAATTTGAACAACCTCTCATAATTGATTTTAGTTACTGTTTGAACGAAAATTTTGAAAAGGAATGGAGTCCCATAATCGATCCTGTTGCTTTTTTTGGTAACTCATAAAATCAGTTTCAAATCTGTGTTACAGTTCAGCTTTCAGTTCGTATTGAAAACGGTCTGTGCTTTGTTGATTTTATTTTTTAGGTTTGTGCTTTGTTTTTGTTTATTATATCGGTCTGTGCTTTATTGTTCTTTATTATATCGGTCTGTGCTTTGTTGTTGTTTAATATATGTAAAGCAAAATGTAGAGCAAAACGAAACTAAAAAAATGTAAAAATTAACAGAAGAGTTGATTTTGTGAGAAACAGAAAGAAAATCCAGGAAAACAGCTCGAATTTATAATATTCACTTATCGATATTTATACGTTGGACTCATTGTTTTCGTCTTCGCTTGGCATATTGAACTGTTTCGTCGAAAATCTTAGCAGGGCCGCAACATCCGCAAGGAGGATGTTGTTTCGCGAGGTCAAGTGCATCCTTACATTTCAATAGTTAGAATGCAGTTTCCACCACCTCCCTCTGTAAGATCGGTATGTGTCGTGTTCGCACAGATTCAAACAAAAAATGAGTGTTGCATCTCGTGAGATGGTGTCATGCTGGAATTTGAATACTCAGCCTCTGAAACGTACATAATTATTCAAAACCATAATTGCCCGCGTGGTGCCTTTGAATTTCATCTTGCATTTGTGGGAACTGTACAAGAGTGTAGAGGTGCAGGCTGTTTGTCAGTATGTTTTCTCCTCTGAATCTTGTTTGAATTGCAGTGGGATCGCTGTTCATTCTCTTGGCCTGCTTCTCTGGGGTGACTGGCCAGTTTCCAGGTAAGTTCAGTCCTAATTGTTCTCCTGTTCCAACATAATAGCTTACAGTTTCATTGGAATCGGAGCGATATGCAAGAGGTTGGAAAAATTTACGACGTCTGGTTACTAAAAAGCAACCATATGACTGTACAGAAAAGTCGTCACGACACGACACCTAACATTCGTACCCGAGAATACGATGGATTCTCGCACGTGACCTGAGTATCTCCGCCACGCTTTTAAAACTTCGCTGGAAACCTTCTTTGGAATTTGATATAAATATTGTGAGTATAATCGAATATATCAATGTGTCATGCAATAGGGTCTCATTATTATGATTGAAAATTATTATTGTCGAGGAAATGATCTACGGACGATGAACGTGTTATCCAATATAGGTCATTATGCCTGTGTACAGGAACACTGGGGAAAATTCCCAACTAGTGTGCTTGATTCAAAGCTGTGCTTGAGCAACTTCGAAGTTTTTATTTATTACATTTATTTATATACATAAACACAGACAAGTTTTCTATATGAAATAGGAAAGGGAGACGGATCTTAAATTCCTGATTTCCTTGATCCATTGATGACCATCTATCACAAACAAGATTTCAGTAAAGCCACCAGCAATTAGTGTGTGTTTATAAAAAAATCTTGCAAACTGATGAATATCCCGATTTTGGACAGCATTCGATTGTACACTGTGGTGCCCGATAGAAAATTGCTTTCTGCGCCAAAATTTCCAAAAAGAATTTAAATAATTATACATAACATCGGCCATCTCCCTCAACCCCCCCCAAGGATGAATAACAGCCAACCAGCGGATCCCTGGGTTTGTCTTCGGTGTACAATAATGGTGGCGCCAATCTCAACCTCTAGTCTTATGAGAACTTAATATAGATCAATATGTCTATGGTTTGTACAACTACGTTTCATAGCTGCTTGGACGATCCCCGTATGACCGCATATAGTTCAGAGTGTAACTGGGGTCAATATATTCCGCCACAAGACAAAAGAACGGACTATTCAAGATAAGGTTTTCTGAGTGTACATCAGCAACAACATAAACATGTTATTTTATGCCTGTTTGATATATGCGTTAATGGTCAGCTAAATATATCCGCTAATATTCAAAATATAATCTATTTCAATTAGCTCGTGATAAGTCGAAGAAGAAGAAGAAACAATACCATGAAAAATCCTTTGCGCTGTTGTTATATTTCAGTTGCATTCAACTCCTCCATTCAGTTCCGCCTTACCGGCACCGCCCGTAACGATACAGGCCGAGTGGAGGTCCGTTACCGTGGAATTTGGGGTACCGTATGTGACGACAATTTTTCTTTGCGGGGGCCAGGTGGCGCCGCTGTGGTGTGCAGGAGTCTGGGCTTTCCTACGTGAGTTCTGTGATTTCAAACTATAAGTTGCATTGAATAAACTACACAGTTTCTATAGTATTATTCCAATGATTAACGTGTGTAGGCTGTTTGTTTGAGTGTTACAAAATGTCGGATATCGGATGGCTGTGGTACGAACGAGAACTTCTGTATTGTGTATTTATAATTCTACAAATGCAGCAACTTCAATCATTTTGTCAAAAAAGAGGCGCAATAAGGCGCTAGTTTTGCCATCAATTTCAGGAGCAGCACCAATATGCTAACTATGTATGCTCCACCGCATCCAATAATAGTGACCTGTATTGATCCTCTTCGTTTTTTGTGTTTTTAGAACGTATGCTCGTTTGATATCATTAGAAGATCTCAATTTGGGGGTCGTATCTATAATTTGGCTGGACGAAGTGGTGTGCCGGGGAGATGAACCAGATCTGACTAGATGTACTCATAATGATTGGGGCATGGTGAACTGCCGTCATACGGAGGATATAGCTGTCACGTGTTCACAGACCTGGGGCGAGATACATTCTATTCAAGGTAAGATGATCCGAGAAACAACATGGCCGTCATCAACCAATTAAATTTATCGAGATATTCAAGTAGCGCATTTGAACGCGAACAGTGGCAACATGTAAACTAGAACGATGATTCCGAAAACGCATCGTGGCCTTGACCCTGTTCAGCCGTGCTACCCAAGCTTGTGAAGGCGATAACTCAAAACGATTTGTCTGATTCACATCAAACTTGTACAGTGGTTTGACATGAATGAGATGATGACTAGGATTGCTTTTGGGCAACCTGCATAATCCAATATGGCTGCCATGCTAGATAAGCTCGTCACTGCAATAACTAAAAACAATTTGTCCGATTGACTTTAATCTTGGACAGTAGTTTGATAAGAATGAGATGATGGCTGGGATTATTTTTCGCCTATCTGCATAATCCAAAATAGCCACCATGCTCTTAACCCCAAATTCGACCATTCTAAGTTTGTGACTGCAATAGCTGAAGAACATTTTTGCCAGCTGACATTCAGTATAAGAGAAGCAATAGCGCCATAGCATTTGGTCGTTTTCGGCAACCTTCATGACATGATCTCCACGTATCACACGTCGCTATTACCATATTTCACACTGTTTAAATTTCAAAAATAAACTCTCCCATATTTTGAAACAGCTCCATTTCTTTAATAAAACCTTCAGTAAACTGTCAAATAATTTATTTTCTGTTCTCAAATAATATAACAAATGTTTTGAGCACTCAAACAAAAGTTCCCATCATCCAATGTACAATTTTAAATACAACATTTTATAAACCTTTCATTTTGTCATACTGTCTATGATACAGACGGTGGGGGACACGGACCGCTCGGGCTTTCATAGGCTATGGAAGGAGCCCTTTAAAACGGGTGGATTTCTCCGTATCTCTGATACTTTTTCCGCTATTGACCCATGAAAACAAAGAATTAGTCAGATAGAATTACACCATATTTTTTACATTTCAGGCAATTTTCTTCTCCAAATCCACTCAATCAATGGAAGCAAAACTTTGAATATGTGATTGGCGAACCGTAGTTAATTACATTTGCGTATAGGAAGTTGCTCCGTGTAATGGAATTGCTGCCATCGACCTATCAAAGCGCTCAATTCACACAATTCTAAAATTGGGATTTGTACAATCGTTTTTTTTTTGTTTTTTTTAATATTATTTTTATTCCTTTTCATATTTCTGGTCACATTCATACAATAATAATAATAATTCAATACCATTGTAGATAATTAATCTATTAGAATCTTACGTACGTACTACTACCATATTTCAATTTTCACTCTTTACTCACACGTAGTGCCACTCCCACATTCATACCTTTCATGTACCCCATGCATTCAAAATTTCTAGCATAAAACAAACTTATTCCAGTGTTTTAAAATAATTTTCAAATAAACTCCATCTCTTATTAAACATACTGATATTATTGGCGATATTGGCGATATATATTTCTGCCGTGTAGTGGCTGAAAACATATTAATAAGTGCCCTAATATGAACACGCTTCTCGGGTCTAGTTTTAAAGATATATTTCTTTGTCAGCAACATGAATGTGTTCATTAGACACTGGTCTTTACCCCAACCCAGAATTATTGTTTGGTCATCCTTGCCGTTTTCTAGAGCCATTCTTCCAATTCATGCCACAGTGTTTTCAATTTGAGGTATTTTATTAAGAGATGCTCTATGGTCTCAACCTCAGTTCCACAGATATCGTCGAATATAAATCTATTTTTTTCTTCAGAAAAGACTTTGTGGCCAGAATCCTATGCAACGTTTTATATTGGATGTCTCTCAGAGCTGTATAATTAGTGCAATGGAATGCTGAGGCATGGACATTTACCCAATTTATTTTCCTTAACTTGTCTAAATAACCCTCCCGTTTCTGCATTGAATTTGGCGAGCAATACTGTTCATTGTTTAATATATCATAAAGCATCTACCTCCCTTTTCTTGCCTTACCAAGGTTTGAAAATAAATAGTTCGTATGGGAATTTCTTCTGTATAGTGCAGAACCCTGTCTTAATTCGTTTCAACCAGTCTTTAGGTATATTGTTGATATGTCGATTATAGTCCAAGTAAGTACCATTTATGTTATATATTTTCAATTGAGAGAAATTTAAAATATTGTCATTTGAGTCCATTAAATCTCGTATATATTTGATTTGTCTGTTATACCAGTTTCCGATATAATATTTTTGGTTCTTAAAATTTGAATTATACCAAATTGGTCCGTTAAATATATCAGCCTGTCTTCTGTTTATTTTTTTTCTGGAGAACACCCAAAGCACGGAGTACGTCTTTCCAGAATGGATTATTGATTTTTTCATGATAATTTTCACATATTCTGCTCCCGTATTACAGAGTTTTTCTAAGCTTTCCGATTCAAATAATTGTTTCCAATATTGACTCTTAAATATTAGACGCCGCATCCAAGAGATCTTGAGAGATTGAATGAATGGTATAAGATTGATCATTCTCAAGCGTCCAAACTTGTAGTCCTGTGTAATTATGATTCTATCGGGGCCATCGTTTCACAAGAATTTGTTCAGCTATGAATTGAGATCTTTTATAAAGTTTTCAGGTGGGTTTGGCAAGGCAACGAAAAGGTGTATCAATTTAGATAGAGGAATTGATTTTATAATTATGATTTTCCCCAATAGTGTCAGATTTCTGAACCTCCATTTTTGAAGTTTTTTCTTCAGATCATTCAATTTGGCGAGATAGTTGATTTTCCAGATATCGTGAAAATTGCCTGTGGAGAAGTTGAAATCCAATACGGTAAAGTAATTTACTAAAGCTTTAATAAAGCTTGATTTCAGTGCATAGCTTTAAATTCGAACCAGACAGGGATCCTATCCATATAGCTTTCGTTTTCTCAATATTCATTCTTTTCGTTTTCTCAATATGCATTTTAAGGCCTATATACATAAAATGTATTACACTATTATAGTATATATATGTATACCAGTGCATAGTGTAATACATTGTATTGCCTCCTTTAATGAGTCTTCTGAATCGTCAAGAATTAGCAGAGTGTCATCGGCGTATTGACTGATTAATATTTTTATTATTTCTGATCATATAGTAGACCAATATGGTGAAAATATTGTGCACTTCGAGGTAAAAGCACGAAACTTGGCATAGTAGTAGCCAATGATGACCCGATCAATTTCTGATAAGGACCCACACAATTTTTTGCCAACATGGCCGCCAAATTCAAGATGGCCGCCATAATAATGGCCAAATACTGAAATTACCTTAAGTTAGTTCATTGTTTTATTTGTGTCAGAAGCCTAAAACTTGGCATGATGCAAGCTATTGGTGTCTCCGTCATTTTCCATTTAATGTTTCGGGGAGTTGACTACGACTTGAGGGATGTCCACGTCATATGTGATGTCATTGATGACGTCATCAGTAGGAGTAGTAGCCAAAGTGGGCATTTGGGGGATGTGAAGGAAGGTGTCTGCGATAGAGATGGTCCATCCGTGGTCCGAATGGGCCGTGTGATGTGTCAACTTGTAGCTCTCTGCATGTAGACGACGAATGGTATGGTATTTGTTGGCAGTCGCATTTTGCTATGCATGTGCAGTTGGGCAGTAGTAACGGAAAATGTCATTTTGGACGTGGGAAATGACATGGTTGGGCAATCAAGGGACGCATGGGTATATTTGAGCGATTGAGGGACCATTCTTGGTCCGATTGCGTCGTGCGAGGTGTCAAAATGAAGCCCTCGGTGTGTAGACCACGACTTGAGGGATGTCCACTTCCTTTGTGACGTCATAGGTGAGGTGATCAGTAGGAGAAGTAGCCAGAGTGGGCATTTTGGGGGTGTGAAGGGAGATTTTGGGGGTAGAGATGGACCATCCGTTGTCCGAATGGACCGTGTTGGTGTCATTCTGTATCTGTCGGCATGTAGACAATGAATGGTATGGTTTTTGTTGGAAGTCGCGTTGTGTTACGCATGCTCAGTTGGGCAGTAGTAACATCAAGATGTCATTCAGGGCGTGTGTGGGGGAGTGTTTGCGCGATTGAAGAACCATTCTTGGTCCGAATGCGTCGTATGAGGTGTCATTGTGAAGTCCCTGATGTGTAGATCACGACTTGAGGGATGTCCACGTCATCTGTGACATCATTGGTGATGTCATCAATAGGAGTAGTATCCAAAGTGGGCATTTTAGGCGTGTGAAGGAATGTGTTTGGGGTAGAGATGGACCGTGGTCCAAATTGCCCGTGAGGTGTGCCCAACTCCCATCTTAAGACATGGAAGCACTAACGTTGGTGTGTGAGTGAGTGCGCGCGCGCGTGTGTGTGTGTGTGTGCCTGTGTGTGTGTATGTGTGTGTGAACGCCGTTTCTCTTTCGGATGACATGAAGGCTCTGAAGTGCCTTCTTTTCTGTCGCTGGAAGACAGAACTGTCATAGCCACAGCGTCAGGGTCAATAGAACATAGGCCATTGCGAGGTCCACGAGCCGACGCTGGTTCCGGCGTGAGCGCTCGTGGTCCATAGCCCGAGCATCAAGGATGGCTTTCATAGTCCAGTATAGTGGTGGGGGATAGCACACCTCGGCATCGAGTCGAGGACCGCTTCTGTGAACTCTTCCAGGATCTGGCATCACCCCTCGTTGTCGTCGCCATCTGCAATCATGGACCGAACCACTGTTCGGTAACCCATGAGTGAGTTAACCACGGTCACATGCTGTAAAATGCGAGTGGCATAGGGATGGGCCTCCGTCATGGATATGCAACAGTTGGAATGGGAGTGTGGAGTCCAGAGGGACGTGTTTTATAGGCGATATCACACATGCGCGCTTATACGTAGCTCTACGAGTCCGTGATAACTACTATTCTGATTGGTTAGTCAAATAAGAGAACAACAACAACAGGAATTACACGGCAATCATTGTAGTATCCCCTCCATCAGAGCACGCCCACGCTGGGGGAGCCGCTATGGGTGTGTTTACTATTCACTTGAGTTATTGTCCGTGTCTTGGCCGCATAGTCAGCTGCTCATCTCAAATAAGAAGTTAATTGTGCTTATCTCAGACGGCTCTTGTTCAATCAGAAGCTGACCATGAGAACAAGTATTAGTATAAGCCTTGGATGGAACACAAAATGGAACACAAATTGTGGGTGTCTTTCGGATTGATGGGGCTCAACTGACTATGGAGTCTAAAGACTCGACCACAATGCTGGCATTCATGGCTGGGTGCTCTTTGGACCGAACGTTGATTGCACCGTAAATTATCTTTACGACTAAATGCCTTCCTGCAGATCGAACATGTATACTCACCAACAGAATCTTGAAAAGTAGACGCAAGGATGGAGTCAAACGCCATAGCTTCCTCAACCCTCAAGCACTTTGGTGAGATCTCAACTGACTCCAATACCACACTCGTGGCCATGATCTTGACCTATATAGACCCTTTTATCGTACTGACCTTAGTCTCTACACCCCAAAATAAAGGGGCCAAACGAGTGGAACAAATTACCCTCAGAACTGAAACAATGCAAATCTATTTCTCTTTTTAAATCTAAGATAAAAACATAATTATTGCAAAATACCGCTAATTAATATATTTTATTTGCAAAGCTGAGCAATTGCATCATAGCTGTTGATTATTCACCCGAAATATAAACTGTGTGCTTTTTTTATTCCATACCTCCACTATCATGTTAGACATTCTTTAATAGAGTCTGCCTTTTCTTTTATTATATCTTGATTTTGTAATTAATCCGGGATAATTCAAACCCTTCGGGGTTTATCTCCCGCCAATCTATATGTTCTCTAATCTGTATATACTACTGTACTTGTATTCCCTTTCTGTATATGACTGTTTAACTTTATTTCTTTTGATTGGTGAATAAACAAACAAACAAACAAAACAAACTGTGTAGTCTGAAGTGGTGTCCACAGTCCCCACATTTGATGCCTGGATTTCTCATAGAGAAACTGTTCATGGCACTGTAAACTATCCGGGCGATTAAATGTATCCCCGCAGGTCTCGCATGTGTACTGGGCAGTAGCATCGTGGAAGGTAGACTCGTGGCGTTGTAAGTCGTGCAAGCGTGTAAAGCACTTGGAGCAAGTGGTACACGAGAACATCGTAGTGTAAGTGGTTGAACGAATGACTGCTGAAAGAGTCAGAACGTTTGCTTTGATAGTGCGCTAGCTGGCGATCTATTTTTAGCACAACCGGTTTCGTCGAAAATTCCGGTATACCGCCACCTTCATAAACCTTCCCTACAAATACAACCCTACGTTGTTCTCGCCACCGATCGCCGTATCGCCGTCCTGCCTGTCCACACTTGAATCATGTATGTGTGTGTGTGTGTGTGTGTGTGTGTGTGTGTGTGTGTGTGTGCGGGCGTGTGTGTACACGTATAAACCGTAAGATGAGGACCAAATCTTGAATTAATACTATGTTTCCGAGGACCGACGTTGTTTCAAGATCCAGAAAGTGGTCCTTGGACTGTTTTTTTTCATTTTAAAATGCGTTTCTTTTGGCAGCCATCTTGAATACGACTGTCATTTTACCGTGAAAGATAAAGTTTATTCGTAGCAGGGATTATTTGCTTGGCTTCAGCACAATACATTAAGTGCACACTACAGACATAATCCTTTACGCATTATATGATGATTTACCACTAATTTGACCATTATCATGGCCGCCATTTTGAATTTGGCGCCCACCTTGGAAAATAATTTACAGATCTTTCTTGAAAACGGACTAGAGCATTAATAACAAGCATCGCTGCAAGTTTTATGACCTCGACTAAAACAATAAACAGTATTATTATCATATTGCTGTATTTGACCATTACATTGGCGGCCATCTTGAATTTGGCCGTGATATTGGAAAACATGAATGGGTCCTTATCAGAAAATGGTCAGGACATCTTTGGCTACTATCATGCCAAGTTTCATGCTTTTACCTCAAAAGTGCACAATTCGGCTAGTTCTGTGCACGATATTGCTCCACTAATACTGCCAAGCATTTCCGCGCATAACAGAAAAATATACGGCGAAATAGGATCTCCTTGCTGACAACCACGGTGTAATGTAAGGAGTGAGGAGAGATTACCATTCTGAAGGACACAAGCTTTTTATATTTATGAAAAAAAAAATTCTATAGTCTCCTACAAGCCGAAGTAGAGTGTGTGCTGGAAATATCTATACACATAACTGTACCGTGCTTCTTGTGACGTCCGCGCTCAGATTTACTCTGGCGAAACGTATTTGACAAAATTACATGTTGATGTAATAATCGTGTAAGCCGACAATGTATCAATGTTCAGTGAATCCCTGCTTACGTACGATAATTTCCTCATATATTCATACAGCTTGGTATAAACAATACAGGACGATAGTCACAATATTTTGGTTTTTCGTCGTTGATTGCATTATCAGAATGATTATGGCACAGACTTGATAGAGGTGTGAATGCGCGCATGGCGATAACCCAGAACAGCTTAGCCCTCCAACCGAGAATTTCTAGGTTAATTAAGGTGAAAAATAGTGTAATTAAATATGTATATTTTGTTACAGTAAAACATATATTAGAAAAGGGTTTCTATTCATGTTTTGGTACAGTTTTAAAACTATTGAGATGTGAATAAGTTAAAAAAATCACCATCACGTTAATTTTATTGATTATAAGAATATTCGCGGCAGTGATTTCATGTTTATATTAAATACAAATCACAATGGTGATTAAATCGCATATAACGGTTGGATTCGCATATGTACAATACACTTTATTTTAATTTTAAATTTTGATAAATGAACTATGAATGATTCCAAAGGGAAGCTCAAGCCAGAAACCACCTGAATATAATATAATTTCATCTCATACTGGATTGACAAAGCTGGCAAGAAACAAAAACATTTCTCGTTCGAGTCAATCATCGGTCATCGCAAAACTAAAGATTCAAATGTGGGATTTGAAAAGCTGTTGGACAGAGAAATACGTTCTATATTCATATTTTATATTAATACAATCATTTCGCATATAGTATCATACACTGTGAGGGGCGTTGTTTGATTCTTTAGCAACCAAGTCACGTGATCTGAATTTTACAGGCCTTTTGAAATACATCTTCGCATCGTCAAGGTTTCCTTTTTAGCCAAAAGCGAGAACTTGATCATCTTGCCAAGCAAGCCTCGTTCAGCCCACTTTCAGTGTTTCCAATACTGCAATTATTTGATGGTGAATGAATACGTGTATTTTCATCAAATTGTGAAAAATAATCAGTATCATTATTTTCTTTGAATCATTTCTTTATATATATATATATTTAGTGTTGTATTTGTTAATTTTCATAATTTGTTGAAAATATACGTTTTCGTTTCATCTACCATCAAATATCCCACAAGTCAGGCAACTGTGGCGTTTTGCACTCATAATAGATTCCCACTTAGGGAGCCGCACAGTAACACTCCAACCCAGGGAGCTCCAGAAAAGATTAATTCAAACAACCGAAAAAACAAGCAAAAAAATAATGACAGTTGTAAACAGTTTTACAAATAGCCCGCGCTATATATTAACTAAGTGCTTTCGAAGACCCAAAAGCCCCGTATGACAATGTTATATTCAATACAGCGCCATCTATCTACACAAAAAAAACAATACACGAAATTACAAGTGCAAATGACTCAATCTGATCCTGTCTGTGTCCCGTACAAAATAAATGTAAATATGAAGTTATAATTATATATATATATATTTTTTTTTTCAATTTCTTTCAATATCCTCATCGTATCTTCATAACCGCCAACTGAACAGAAACACGCTTTAGTTTTACACAAGGCAAAGAAGAATGGAAAAGGAAGGAGAAAAAAAGATCGAACTTATAGTCTGACTGAAGTGTTTATGATATAGAAACTCGCACGTGTATGCGGGTCAGTCAGGCTGAAACTTGCCGCACTCCTTTCGGCTTTGATCCTCAATCGCTTTTTTTTCAATCGCTTATTATTTTCTCCATTGAAAAAAACCATTGAATCGCGATATCGCTTTTTATTTAAGAAAATTTTCTCGATTGAAAATCGATTGCCAACAGGAAGAAACCATTCGAGCAGCGATCGCCATATGAATCGTTTATTTTGAAGAAAAAAACCCATTCCCTCGCACCTTGTAAATTCGCGACTTCGAGAAAATTTGACGAAATAAACGATTCATTCGCGAACGATAATTGGAAACGATTCCTAACAAACCAGCCATTTCTCTATCTTTTGTTTCAAATAGTAGATCATATAAAATTCGTATATTTTCTTCAATATATCTTCCCGAGATAAACCCCGTCGTGTCTTCGTTAACTAATTTATCAAGTACAGTCTTTAATATGTTTGCGATACATGCACTGGCTAATTTAACTTACGTTTAACAATGTAATGAGGCGACAGTTTTTCATGAAAGTCTATTGATCGCAAAATAAAATGCCCTATATCTTTCTAAAATGCTTTATAGAATTCTGATGGAAATCCATCAAGTACTGGACTTTCGTCATTTTTCATATTTTAAAGCAAGGCTTAAATTATTGTATGCTATTTCTCCCTCTAATTTGTGGGATTCTACATCATTTAATCCGTTCATTTTGGGCTTATTTTAGAAACCTGAAACATTCTTCCCCGGTTCAACTGACTTTGCATATAGAGTGCTTATAACACTCTTTTTGGGCGTGTAAAATATCTTTTGTATTATGTATATCTTTTCCGTCATCGAGCTTTAACTTTGTAATTAGTTTATTTGTGTACTTTTTTTCAGGCCTAAAATGTATTTAGTCGGCTTTTTCCCTTATCCCACCCAGTCTGACTTTGTCTTGGCCGTTATACCCTCAATTTTCCATTTTTCTGAGAGTTTAAGTTCGTTTTTAGCAATAATTAGCATACCCAATTTAGTTTCCTCTATATTGGTGTAGTTTTTTGTATTTCTTCTTCAAGTGATTTGATGTCTGTTTCCAACTTTTCTTCCCTTTTCTGATCTTCCTTTTTCTTTGTTGAAGAATATTTAATCGTTTCTCCAATAATTTTCCTTTGTAACGTGTCCAAAAACAATTGATCGTCTACACACAATTGCTGAGCAATATTAGGAAGGCTGTCGCGATTGTAAGTTAGTGGAGTATGTTCATCGATAGTTTGGTTAATTAGTATTTTTCGTCTACTAACGAACAATTTAATCTCCAATATCCTCTTGTACAATCTTATGCAATGATGATGATTCTGAATTTAAGCATGCGTTCTCGCTGTAACCCGAGTCTTTCGGATTGATGTAGCTCAACTGACTATGGAGTCTAAAGACTCGACCACAATGCTGGCATTCATGGCTGGGTGATCTTTGGACCGAACGTTGATTGCACCGTAAATTATCTTTACGACTAAATGCCTTCCTGCAGATCGAACATGTATACTCGCCAACAGAATCTTGAAAAGTAGACGCAAGGATGGAGTCAAACGCCATAGCTTCCTCAACCCTCTAGCACTTTGGTGAGATCTCAACTGACTCCAATACCACACTCGTGGCCATGATCTTGACCTATATAGACCCTTTTATCGTACTGACCTTAGTCTTTACACCCCAAAATGAAGGGGCCAAACGAGTGGAACAAATTACCCTCGGAAGTGAAACAATGCAAATCTATTTCTCTTTTTAAATCTAAGATAAAAACATATTTATTGCAAAATACCGCTAATTAATATATTTTATTTGCAAAGCTGGGCAATTGCATCATAGCTGTTGATTATTCACCCGAAATATAAACTTTGTGCTTTTTTTTATTCCATACCTCCACTATCATGTTAGACATTCTTTAATAGAATCTGCGTTTTCTTTTATTATATCTTGATTTTGTAATTAATCCGGGATAATTCAAACCCTTCGGGGTTTATCTCCCGCCAATCTATATGTTCTCTAATCTGTATATACTACTGTACTTGTATTCCCTTTCTGTATATGACTGTTTAACTTGATTTCTTTTGATTGGTGAATAAACAAACAAACAAACAAAACAAACTGTGTAGTCTGAAGTGGTGTCCACAGTCCCAACATTTGATGCCTGGATTTCTCATAGAGAAACTGTTCATGGCACTGTAAACTATCCGGGCGATTAAATGTATCCCCGCAGGTCTCGCATGTGTACTGGGCAGTAGCATCGTGGAAGGTAGACTCGTGGCGTTGTACGTCGTGCAAGCGTGTAAAGGACTTGGAGCAAGTGGTACACGAGAACATCGTAGTGTAAGTGGTTGAACGAATGACTGCTGAAAGAGTCAGAACGTTTGCTTTGATAGTGCGCTAGCTGGCGATCCATTTTTAGCACAACCGGTTTCGTCGAAAATTCCGGTATACCGCCACCTTCATAAACCTTCCCTACAAATACAACCCTACGTTGTTCTCGCCACCGATCGCCGTATCGCTGTCCTGCCCGTCCACACTTGAATCATGTATGTGTGTATGTGCGCGCGCGTGTGTGTTTGTGTGTGTGTGTGCGGGCGTGTGTGTACACGTATAAACCGTAAGATGAGGACCAAATCTTGAATTCATACTATGTTTCCGAGGACCGACGTTGTTCCAAGATCCAGAAAGTGGTCCTTGGACTGTTTTTTTTTTCATTTTAAAATGCGTTTCTTCTGGCAGCCATCTTGAATACGACTGTCATTTTACCGTGAAAGATAAAGTTTATTCGTAGCAGGGATTATTTGCTTGGCTTCAGCACAATACATTAAGTGCACACTACAGACATAATCCTTTACGCATTATATGATGATTTACCACTAATTTGACCATTATCATGGCCGCCATTTTGAATTTGGCGCCCACCTTGGAAAATAATTTACAGATCTTTCTTGAAAACGGACTAGAGCATTAATAACAAGCATCGCTGCAAGTTTTATGACCTCGACTAAAACAATAAACAGTATTATTATCATATTGCTGTATTTGACCATTACATTGGCGGCCATCTTGAATTTGGTCGCCATGTTGGAAAACATGAATGGAGCCTTATCAGAAAATGGTCAGGACATCTTTGGCTACTATCATGCCAAGTTTCATGCTTTTACCTCAAAGTGCACAATTCGGCCAGTTCTGTACACAATATTGCTCCACTAATACTGCCAAGCATTTCCGCGCATAGCAGAAAAATATACGGCGAAATAGGATCTCCTTGCCGACATCCACGGTGTAATGTAAGGAGTGAGGAGAGATTACCATTCTGAAGGACACAAGTTTTTATATTTATGAAAAAAAAATTCTATAGTCTCCTACAAGCCGAAGTAGAGTGTGTGCTGGAAATATCTATACACATAACTGTACCGTGCTTCTTGTGACGTCCGCGCTAGGATTTACTCTGGCGAAGCGTATTTGACAAAATTACATGTTGATGTAATAATCGTGTAAGCCGACAATGTATTAATGTTCATTGAATCCCTGCATACGTACGATAATTTCCTCATATATTCATGCAGCTTGGTATAAACAATACAGGACGATAGTCACAATATTTTGTTTTTTCGTCGTTGATTGCATTATCAGAATGATTATGGCACAGACTTGATAGAGGTGTGAATGCGCGCATGGCGATAACCCAGAACAGCTTAGCCCTCCAACCGAGAATTTCTAGGTTAATTAAGATGAAAAATAGTGTAATTAAATATGTATATTTTGTTATAGTAAAACATATATTTGGAAAGGGTTTCTATTCATGTGAATAAGTTAAAAAAATCACCATCACGTTAATTTTATTGATTATAAGAATATTGGCGGCAGTGATTTCATGTTTATATTAAAAACATATCACAATGGTGATTAAATCGCATATAACGGTTGGATTCGCATATGTACACTTTACACTTTATTTTACATTTTGATAAATGAACTATGAATGATTCCAAAAGGAAGCTCAAGCCAGAAACCACCTGAATATAATATAATTTCATCTCATACCGGATTGACCAAGCTGGCAAGAAACAAAAACATTTCTCGTTCGAGTCAATCATCGGTCATCGCAAAACTAAAGATTCAAATGTGGGATTTGAAAAGCTGTTGGACAGAGAAATACGCTCTATATTCATATTTTATATGAATACAATCATTTCGCATATAGTATCATACACTGTGAGGGGCGTTGTTTGATTCTTTAGCAACCAAGTCACGTGATCTGAATTTTTACTGGCCTTTTGAAATACATCTTCGCATCGTCAAGGTTTCCTTTTTAGCCAAAAGCGAGAACCTGATCATCTTGCCAAGCAAGCCTCGTTCAGCCCACTTTCAGTGTTTCCAATACTGCAATTACCAGGCATGTGGGATATTTGATGGTGAATGAATACGTGTATTTTCATCAAATTGTGAAAAATAGTCAATATCATTATTTTCTTTGAATCATTTCTTTATATATAGATATATATTTAGCTTTGTATTTGTTAATTTTCATAATTTGTTGAAAATATACGTATTCGATTCATCTACCATCAAATATCCCACAAGTCAGGCAACTGTGGCGTTTTGCACTCATAATAGACTCCCACTTAGGGAGCCGCACAGTAACACTCCCACCCAGGGAGCTCCAGAAAAGATTAATTCAAACAACCGAAAAACAAGCAAAAAAATAATGACAGTTGTAAACAGTTTTACAAATAGCCCGCGCTATATATTAACTAAGTGCTTTCGAAGACCCAAAAGCCCCGTATGACAATGTTATATTCAGTACAGCGCCATCTATCTACACAAGGAAAATGGTGATCTAGGGACAAAAAAAAATACCACGAACAGCGAAATCTGACGAATCAACTCAAAATTTCACAACGCAGAGATCTCAAAACGTTCACAAAAACTACTACACAAGAAATCTGGAATAATACCAGCTTTAAACCACAGAAATGCTCAAAACAATAGACGAAATTACAAGTGCAAATGACTCAATCTGATCCTGCCTGTGTCCCGTACAAAATAAATGTAAATATGAAGTTATAATTATATATATATTTTTTTTTTTTCAATTTCTTTCAATATCCTCATCGTATCTACATAACCGCCAACTGAACAGAAACACGCTTTAGTTTTACACAAGGCAAAGAAGAATGGAAAAGGAAGGAGAAAAAAAGATCGAACTTATAGTCTGACTGAAGTGTTTGTGATATAGAAACTCGCACGTGTATGCGGGTCAGTCAGGCTGAAACTTGCCGCACTCCTTTCGGCTTTGATCCTCAATCGCTTTTTTTTCAATCGCTTATTTTTTCTCCATTAAAAAACCATTGAATCGCGATATCGCTTTTTATTTAAGAAAATTTTCTCGATTGAAAATCGATTGCCAACAGGAAAAAACCATTCGAACAGCGATCGCCATATGAACCGTTTATTTTGAAGAAAAAAAACCATTCCCTCGCACCTTGTAAATTCGCGACTTCGAGAAAATTTGACGAAATAAACGATTCATTCGCGAACGATAATTGGAAACGATTCCTAACAAACTAGCCATTTCTCTATCTTTTGTTTCAAATAGTAGATCATATAAAATTCGTATATTTTCTTCAATATATCTTCCCGAGATAAACCCCTTTGTGTCTTCGTTAACTAATTTATCAAGTACAGTCTTTAATCTGTTTGCGATACATGCACTGGCTAATTTAACTTACGTTTAACAATGTAATGAGGCGACAGTTTTTCATAAAGTTTTTGACCTTATTTGGTTTTGGTAGACAGATTATCACCCCTTGTTTCTGAGTTAACGATAAATTCTCCCTTCGAAACCCTAAGTCTATTGATCGCAAAATAAAATGCCCTATATCTTTCTAAAATGCTTTATAGAATTCTGATGGAAATCCATCAAGTACTGGACTTTCGTCATTTTTCATATTTTAAAGCAAGGCTTAAATCATTGTATGCTATTTCTCCCTCTAATTTGTGGGATTCTATATCATTTAATCCGTTCATTTTGGGCTTATTTAAGAAACCTGAAACATTCTTCCCCGGTTCAACTGGCTTTGCATATAGAGTGCTTATAACACTCTTTTTGGGCGTGTAAAATATATTTTGTATTATGTATATCTTTTCCGTCATCGAGCGTTAACTTTGTAATTAGTTTACTTTTTTTTCAGGCCTAAAATGTATTTAGCCGACTTTTTCCCTTATCCCACCCAGTCTGACTTTGTCTTGGCCGTTATACCCTCAATTTCCCATTTTTCTGCGAGTTCAAGTTCGTTTTTAGCAATAAGTAGCATACCCCATTTAGTTTCCTCTATATTGGTGTAGTTTTTTGTATTTCTTCTCCAAGTGATTTGATGTCTGTTTCCAACTTTTCTTCCCTTTTCTGATCTTCCTTTTTCTTTGTTGAAGAATATTTAATCGTTTCTCCAATAATTTTCATTTGTAACGTGTCCAAAAACAATTGATCGTCTACACACAATTGCTGAGCAATATTAGGAAGGCTGTCGCGATTGTAAGTTGATGGAGTATGTTCATCGATAGTTTGGTTAATTAGCATTTTTCGTCTACTAACGAAAAATTTAATCTCCAATATCCTATTGTACAATCTCATGCAATGATGATGATTCTGAATTTAAGCATGCGTACTCGCTGTAACCCGAGTATAACGTCTGTGAAATTTAGGCTTTGTTGTAACCCTGGTTTCGCAGCTAAGATAGAAGTTCGAAGGTGATCTATGGGCGGAACTATGCAGCGAAAAAGCACACTTTGTGAAACGCAGTCTCTCGGCGACCATTTTCTCCATTCAATCATTTACCTGGAGTCCAGTCGTTTTACGTTCATATATCAACGTACCGTACGAACAATTTCCGTTTGATGAAGGGGCAGTCCAGGGCATAAAAGTCCGGTAAACTTTTCTCAGCTATCGATGATCCCTATAGATCGCTTTTTGGCAAGAAAACTGTGTTCGAAAAGAATATGCTTGTTGCAAGCAATGTGAAAACCCGGTCTAAAGAGACAGCGAGTCCAGTCGGCTACTAAATGCACGCCAACCTGTGCGACGACGAATGTGACTGCGAATATGATACGAAGGGGTTCAATTAACTTCGAACCCATTATGGCTATTCATAGCTCTAATTTTGTTACGGTTCAAAGCCAGAATGGCTTGGGAGCCTATTGTATCTGTTCGGATTATTCTTATTATCATTCTGGCGTATTTTGTCTCATTCATCTCTCCAGAAGAGCAGAAGTGGCTCGGTCGGCGCTTCGAGGAATGATTACATGTCCAGGGATCTGTTGCAACTGAGTAAAATTATTTTAATAGGTTGAACGGTTTGGCGGTCATTTTGCATTTACCCCATTGTTTTTTTAAATGTTTAACAATCTTCTTCTCTGGAAGTGCTGAACCGATCGACACCAAACTTGGCATACATGATCGATAGGCTGGGGCATCCATACGATACATAGGAAAAGTTGATCCAGAAAACAAAATGACCGTCATTGACCAATCAAATTTTTCTGAATTCTCAAGCAACGGATTTGGCCAAGAAACGTAACTACGTATATGCTGCCCGACATTGAGAACAAGAATATTCACAAATTACGTAGCTAAATCACGTAGTTCATCTTCTAGACGAAAAGAGAACAAGTTCTCAAGTGTTATTGGTGCGATAAAAAGTTTACTTTGCGAGGGATCGTCGTCTATTTTTTGCGTATATATTCTTTTAGTAATATCTCCAGGAGAGCTGAAACGATTTAGTTGGAATTTCCAGAGATCATTATATGTGTAGAAATCTCATGCATCTGGGTTAAATTGATTTGATAAGAACCATACTGCAATACGCTGCGAACTCGTTTTCAGGCACATTCCACGTACCTTCAGTTAAAAGCTTTATGTAACGGGACACAAATTTGCACAAATTTGAGGCGATGCAAGTGAAAATATGAACAAAGCCTTTATATAAGTCGACACGAACCATTGATGCGTGGGTGACTCTTCTGGGCCATCGACTGATCCTTTACTGGTTGTATGATATAATTATAATGAAATGCGCTATGAAGACGGGCGTATTTCCACGTGCGTTCAATTATAAACTGTATGTAAGCAGACACGAATAAAGATAAAGTGGTCTTCCTGGGGCAAGGCAAGTGCAACTCTATTTCGGCATCTCAAGAATGCCGGATCTATCAAAACTGAACGTTTGTTTTAGTCAGATGAATGCAAATTCTTGCGCATGTATAAAGCTATTCATAACTCTGGTTTCATTTTTTTGTCGTGTATAAGTATCCCAACATTGTCCGCGCTGATTAAACTTATATCCCAAAATACAATATAATACATTAGATTACAATAAAAATCATTGTATGAATTCTACAATCTGGGAATTTACTATCAATGGAGGAGAAGCGTACATTTTTTAACATCTCTCCAATCAAGAAGTCATTTTACGAAGCTAAGTTTTCTTTACACAGTTACACGTATATTGTTTCAGTGAATGTGCCACATGATTGTAGTACACTGTAGTAATCTTGGCAATACAAGATGCACAATATTCAGAACAAATCTCTATCGAATCACAACATGGATGCTTGCTGCAAAATGGGATAAAAATAAACAGTATCATTACATATCCTCCAAACCAAACAATCGAAGGAGCAAAATCAAAATGCCCCCCTGCGTTCTAAACAATCTTCTGTATGAGAGTGATGGCACACACGGGGGTACAATCTCAAAGATTCGTTGATGAAAAGTTGTATTCATTAAATTTATTTTCTGTTCTATCTTGTGAAATACATCTTTTCCAATTTATAAAGCACGTCTATCACTGACAGCCGCATCATTTTTTGAGACCGATAACACTAGTCCATCAGGCAAGACATATAATGCTCTCAATCCCCAAAATATCACGGTATTGATTTGCTTGATAAAATATTAGGCGTCAAGAGGCCAAAATAGCTCAAAATAGGGTCAATAAAATAAATTGGTATAATAATTGCATTGTACCGAATTACTGAATTCTTGCAGTTCGCCCCTGGCAGAGACATCCAATATGTGTATTTTGATAATTGGGACTGATGATTTCTCATTGTATCCATTGTCTTCACTTAATTCATGCTCTTCCATCAGGGGAATTGTTAGGGCTATTACATCATTGGGTTCCATTTAGTCATGTCATTAAAGATGTCCATATGAACCACCACAACAGAAGCGTGGCAAATCTGAAAAATTATTACAAGGATCGTGGTTCCTTTTCCGTGGATATTATTATTGACCTTTGAAGTTATATGACTTCTTGTCAGTTGCGTTTAAATCAATATCTACAGTCCCAATGGTTGGCGCGCTGGTGAAACTAGTGTAGTTCTGGGTGATCCGATTGATTCTGTCGACGGTTTGTGAATCTCCGAAGGATTACCTCTTTCCCTGAGCTTTGTTCGACAATATACCTATAATGGAATTCGATTAGTGTACCACTTCAGATGAACTATCAGTAATCTATGCAAATCCCTGGGACCGACAATATGAAAGAAAAGCATTTTCACCAGAGAAAGCAGCACTGGTTACCATTTGGAACTGGAATCTGTTTGCTACCACATCGCTGTAATTTAATGTTAATAATTTCACCCATGGGTGTCTCACGTGTCCACTCTTTAACCGTTTGTTTACCGACGGGACTTAAAAGTCCCACCCCCTCTTAAGTGACTGAGCTCACAGTCAATTCCACAAACCTGCCGTCGGGACATTTAGGTACACACTGAAGGTTCTCCCTGACTATCTGAAACAAAGTATAGCGAGCTTTGATCAGCAACCATCGGTGCCGTCATCAGACACGCGGATAATCCACTCAGCAAAACGTAATGGATTTCAGAAGAAAATTGTTGCACTCTAGTTTTTAGTCAATCTAACTGGGAATTTTTTTTATGAATGATTTCTAACATCAAGAACATAATGCTAATTTCACTTTTGGGAAAACAGCTCAGTTTCCTATCGAAATTAGGTTAAATCGTTTTGGGACTTTTTAGTCCCGTAGGGTAATATCAGACCTTTTTGAAACTGGACTAAAACGTCCCAATGGTAATATTTGATGTATGAATCACCAGTTCGTGTAAGTTCTGAAACTAATAAAAAGTTCAATTGGATGTTGAGGCATATTGTAATGCATAATGCACCTTATATCCGTATGTATGAAGGGCTGATGGTTCAAATCCCGCCAACAGTTTATTTATACTTGCTTTCTCGAGCTGATTTATGCCATACAAATATGCCATACAAAAACCATATGGGTAATTGTGCTACTTTCATCTGACTTTATCAAGATTTCCATATGTCGGACTGTTCGTTGCTACATGTATGACCGCTAAATATTCATCGCAAATATGTTATTCACCAAATTCCTCTGTGATCGCTGTTGATATTTGACTTACAGGGGAACATAAATGAAAACGTATGCTCATGGGAAACTGTAATGGCAAACATGAATGAGCACTTTCTGGACAATATTACTTGTTTCAATCATTTCCTAGTTTCAATTATTTATCTTTGTTGAAAGGGTGGTTCTACAGGAGAATCATTGATGTTATATATTGAAATAACGTATTTTGTTACATTATTCATGTCTAATTTGGTATGGATTTACACAAAAAACATCCAAAATGACGATTTTTGACCCGTCCGATATTGACTGTCGGGACTTTTTAGTCCCAACAACTGAGTTGCTATGATAACCACTGTTGCTCCCACCAAAAATCACAATTTTTTGCTAGTTACCCCACTTGTGATTTGGTCCATAGAGGATTTCCGCGCACTCCACATATTTCTTATAGCGGTAAACAAAGGGTTAAAACTTTAGCTCCATTTAGTTCCACGTTAACTGGTAAGTCATATTCTGTTAATTCTTACGTTGATCTCAGTTGTTCTACCACAAACTGTATTTATTTAGTTTCCTGTAAAAGGTGTGGCCCACGGTATGTTGGCAAGACCACCCAAAGAGTTCATCTGAGGGTGAACGGTCACAGAAAATCAGTTAGGAAAAAGCAGATGCTAGAACATGGGTCAGTGTCTCCGTGTGGTTCAAATGAAAATGTCAAAGTGTTCGGCGATGTTAGAAACCATCGTTCAATATTGCTTAGCTAATTAAGCCCCACCAACGGAGACATCGCAGCCATGGTTGAAGAAAGTTTAATAGTGCGTTGATCCACGATTATATCAGTATGATTCAAACCTCTCAGAGGTAACTCATACAGCATTGTACGTAAGCCATGTAAGCTGTTGAGTGTGTTAGACAAACCCACTGAATAATTTAATGTGATATGATCGTGAATCGATATAACTTTAAAATATTCAGCGGGTTGAACTAACACACCCAACAGTATACATAGCTTACGAACAGTCCAGTATGCGTTACCTCTGAGAGGTTTGAATCAAACTGTCTCTTCAGGAAATAATATGCCACCCACAATCACTAAAGTTTGTCAAGATAAAGCGTATTGTCCATTGTGTCATCCAGTGAATATAAATGTAACATCCAAAGGACTAATTTTCTACTACTTGGATAAAGGACTGGACATTATTAATTTACCACGAATCCTATATGATCCTGAGGTAGGCAGCGCTGTACCAAACTATTTTAAGTTCACAGAACCTCCTTGCATTTGATATAAGTATACCAATCCATAACCACCAAATATACAATTACACTAGCGATATGCAAGAGGTGGGAAAAATTAACTACGCCTGGTTTCTAAAAAGCAACCTTATGACTCGACAGGAAATTATTCGCGACACCTAACATTCGGACCAGAGAATACGGACATAGCCTCAGTATCTCTGCCGCGTATTTTTTGAAGCTATGCTGTCAAGTAATTTGACTGGAACTTACAGGTCCGGAGGCTTTAGTTGTGATTGTTAATCATCGAACTTCATCTATACACCATACAAACATGTTGACTCGTGACCTTTATATAGTAAATGATGCGGACCTAAAAACACTCCTGCTGAAAGGACCTAAATATAGAGGGCCGAGAAAAATAAACCTGAACGTGGATCAGTAGATAGCCCTGACTGCACTGAAAGCTGAAAGACAAATGCATAACAAATGGTGGCACCTTTAAGACTAACTAAGTTTAACGGTCGCGAGCTTTCGCAGATAGTGGATATCTGCACACTGAAATCGTATGTTAAGGAGTAGACAAAGCGAAAAACATTTGAACCTACAGTGTTCGCTGACTGGCTGAACCTCACTAAGAACAAGGTCGTTGAAACAATCCCCCATATTGATAGTAGTACCCTTCCCCAAACAAAAAAAAACTCAGTTCGCAAGTAGTTCTAGCAAATCTCCAGAGTAAATTCGTCATAATCCCTGCAGACAAAGCTCTAAATAGTATAATATTCATATATAAATATTACCAGGTGCTGGTTAAGAAATTGAGTATAAGCACACCATCGCCGAATACGTCTACTTACTCCCGAACAACATTTACTCTGGAACATTTATTTAACAACCACAGAACGTTTCTCAAGGAAAGATGTTTTTGTCTTCCAATCACTTATAACGATATACCGAAAGGGTGCTGGACTCCCAAAATGCATAAATCACCATACAGAGCCAGATTCATATCTAGTTCGTCCGAAGTGGTTCACCATTCGAAATCCAATAAATGTAGATTGTCGATCAAAGCTGAAGAAAACAAATGACCCTTCATAGATTCACGAATTGTCGATCGAAATGTTCCACAGTCAATCTGAATTGCCAGAACTGCACTGTTTTGTTAAAGTTTCGAACTTTTTTCCATAAATCACCATACAGAGCTAGATTCATATCTAGTTCGTCTGAAATGGTCCACCATTCGAAATCCAATAAATGTAGATTGTCGACCAAAGCTGAAGAAAACAAATGACCCTTCATAGATTCACGAATTGTCGATCGAAATGTTCCAGAGTCAATCTGATTTGCCAGAACTGCACTGTTTTGTCAAAGTTTCGATTTTTGTTCAGTGCACCAACCACTGTGGCCGAGATTGTAGCTACCTCCATTGTACAGTGCGGAACTAAACTATACTTTCAAACATAATGGACTTTTTGTATGTAGCCTCATTAAGCGTTTAATATGAACACCGTTGACTTATTTTCATCGTATTTGGAGTCCTTCATTGAACAGACCTATGTTCAGATACAGTATAGTCAGTGTTCATTGTCGCATTGGCTCACAACAGCAAATCATTTCCATGTGTAGAACTTCAGTTACTTTTGAGTTGGCACCTGTGCAGTTACTGAACGGAAAGGCCCTAATAGAGTTATCATTCACTAAACCGAGCAATTATGTATCGGCATATACCTAAACAAATGCAATATACGTTGTACCATCCAGGTAGGGATACAATCGCTCTGAATTTTAACAAATTCAGCTCTGATATGTTACATTACTCAGTGTATTGTTATTGTTTTTTTAGGCCTGTTTCTTCTGGCAAGGTGTGCATGCGTAATGATTTTTCATGTACATGTATTATTACAAGCGTATAGTCCGTCATTCATAATTCAGCCGTCGTCCACTAAAGAATATCCGCGTCCATAATCCAAAGACCTATTCCATATAACAGTATTCGCACCAAATTCAAAAAGACAAAAATAGTATGCATAAACATAGGCTAGTTTCCTAGAAGAGAGAAGCGGTCAACAGTTTTCAATGATGCCGACAAGACATCATGATGTTCGAATAAATATAAAATACGTATCGCTGATCAGTATTCTCAATCCATAATAATCGCTGTAAAGTCGTCATCTAGAGAATGATGTATCTCAGTCACGCTTTGAGTGTGGCTGTTCATATGAGCACCACGGGGGTCTTGAAGTGCATGGGTTCATACGGCCCCTAGCTTCGGGTTAAGCGGAATTAGACACAAGTTAACGCCATAGATCTTGCACGCTGCGCTCGTATTTTACTATCAGCATGCGATATGTATCGCCAAATTTGAGAAACTCTGAGTGGAGGCGCTTGGTGGAATAGCCCTGTTTTATAAGTTTCTGCAACAATGTTTTGTGACGTTGATTAAAATCATCACATTTAACACAGGATCTAGCAAATGCTACTAAGCGAGATATGCATACGCCATATGCAGGTCCCACTGGAATATTACTATCCAGAAAGGGATAGTTTACGATGTCGAAATTGTAATCATCTCTTTTGTCATAAAGTCGACGAGAGAGAATACCCGCTTCATTTTTGTAGGGATATAGATCTAAATATGGTGTGCCTGTAGGGCTATCTGTAGTTTCCTTCAAATCCAGTGAAGGTGGATGTATATCCTTCACTGTGTCATTTATATAGCGATTATCCACAGCGAGAAGATCGTCTATATAGCGTTTGGTGAATGAGAAGAAACGGGCTTTGAATGGATCGGTTTTTGAAAGCGCCTGCATGAAGTCATATTCATTAGACAACAGATACAGGTCAGCCAACAGGGGTGTACAATTAGTACCCATCGGAATACCTATGTGCTGCTGATATATTGTGTTGCCAAATTTCACATAGATATTTAATAAGAAATTCAAGCAACTCCGACATTAATGTATCTACGATTAGTTTACTAATGACCTGGTCAATAAGGTCCTGATGAGGGATTGTAGTATAGAGAGTCTAGAAATCCCATACTAGTCACTTGATTTTGATAAATCTAATTATATAATATTCCATCGTCTGTGTTTTCGTATTTACTTATCGACAGAAAATGAGACTCTTCAAAGTTCTTCCGGGTATATCTTGGGAGTCCATTTAATATTTTGTTCTTCAAAGGTTCTCTTTAAAATAAAACAGTAACTACCGTTCTCCAGATCCTCAATCTTGCACTCTTGCTGCTGAATTATCAAATATCTTACCGTGGGATAGAACAAGCCATCGGCGTCTTATTCCAACCACGTGTGCGGCTATCTGACGATTTTAATCAACGTCTCAAAATATTATTGCAAAAATCAGTGAAACAGAGCTGTACCACCAAGAGCCTTCGTCGAAAGTTTCTCAAATTTGTCGATACATCTCACATGCTGCTAGCATAATATGACGTTAGCGTGCAAGATCTTTGGCGTTACGTTTGGTAACTTCTGTCTAATGCCGCTTAACCCCGGGCTAGGGGCCGTATGAAGCCATGCACGTCAGGTTCCCTATGGTGAACATATGAACAGTCACATCAAAAATTAAGAACACTGATCAACAATACGAATTTGATTAATATTGGAACATCACGATGTCTTGTCGAAAGCATTGCATACTGTTGATTACTTATCTCCACAACCTATGTTTATGTATTGCATGATTTTTTGGTATATTTTCTTTCCCTGCCAATAATGTTATATGAATTACGTATTTGGATTATGGACGCGGAAATTGTTCAATGGACGATGGCTGGAGATTGTATAACGGACTATCTAATTATTACTGTTAATATTCGCTGTGATTTCTTGCTGTATTTGGCTTGGTGAATACATTCAATTTTCAATTTTTTGACAGGACCCAGTTCAGTACGTTACAGGCTGGCAGGTGGTCCAAACAGATATACTGGGAGAGTAGAGGTAAATTATCATAACAGATGGGGAACGGTTTGTGATGACGGTTTCGACACTGCGGCGGCAAGGGTTGTATGCAGAAGTCTTAGTCTTTCAACGTAAGTGACAACCAATTCCACATTCCAGCTGTAAATCGCTAGCATTAATAATAGATAGGTTACCATTAATTTGTTTGTGCTATACTTTCCGATCTTTCAGCTTGCTGCTTCCCTCCTCTCAGTTACACGAAAATGTTGGCACTCAACGACGTTCACCCCAATGAAATTATTTCAAATCCACAGCTTCAACTTCTGATGGATTATTATGAGGAATGAGGAAAAATGCATTGTACTACAACCAAAATCTCAGATCGTTGGATCGTTGATAACATTCCGACAGTAGTTTAGATCCATACTCCAACTCTCCCGCTAACCAAATTTAAACCGACTGTACAGTAGGAAGCGCCCCTCCCCTAATTCATACCCTCGCCACGACCTCCGATAATGTCATATCATCCAAGTGGCCACATGAACAGGTACAATAAAAGCGTACCTGAGATACACGACACATATCACGAATCGTTAGAATATGTTAACCGGAAGACTATACTTTGAAGTCATGCTGCTCTGTCAGTATGTCGGCACCTCTTCCCACTTTCCTCATATGTGTTGTAATTAGTACCTCCTCCCCCACTGCTAGGACCCCATGTTGGCATCCAGTTGAAAGCACAGCATCACGCGGAAGCCCCGAACAGCGTATGTCGGCTGTATGATTCGGTTACCATGAAGATCAGCTTTAGACGCAAAACCAGGAGAAACGCCTGGAATTAGAAGAGATCCTTCGGGGGTAGATTCAAGGAAATATTCATTTCATTTAGATAGATATTTTTTTCTGCTGATAAGGGAGAAATGCAACGAGGAGTATGTGAGCGGAAACACATCCTATGACATGTGGTGTGCCGGTTTACAGCTGAGAGCTGTAAAGTCCGTACACCATTAATGCGCGAGGTACTATGAATTCGACGGAACAGGCCGAGCAGTCGCGAATGCCTTGATTAGGGAAAGACGTGAAGGAATCATCGGTCGGTAGCTTTGAAACATTCACTTTCTGTCTGTATAATGGAATCGGGGTTCAGACTTTGCTGAACTATATTCCTACTCGAACCCTATAACTTTTTCAAAACATTTAGGAGAGGTAATAGGTCATCATTTTACCAAAGAGAATTTTCCACAATTTGACATCTGTGAGCATTAATTAAAGACACATTACGTTGCGTTTAATTGCTGTCTGTATGTGGTGAGATTCTGCTGGTTGACGTTTTCTTCTCCGAGACTCGTCCTCTGTACAAATAATTGTGACTTTAGTTTTATGACTAGAAAACATGGTGGAGATTGAAACGCTTGACCGACGTGCCTCACAGATATGTGTGCTGCATAAGAACTTGCATTCTATTAAACTTGTTTCTTCTTCTGCGTCCGTATATTTCATCATTTTCCATCAGATGAAATGATAGGTCTATTACATCAGATTATATAAGTATCTGATACCGCTCAAGCCTTTGCTACGGACTGTGTGGTCATACCATTCAAGATGTCCCAATGTACTTCAAGATCTTCATGCTACTCGTATGAACAGTCACAATCAAAGTGTGACTGAGATACATCATTCTTTAGGTGACGAATTTACAACGAATATTTTGGATTAAGAATACTGATCAGCGATAGGGATTTGATATTTTTGGAACATCATGATGCCTTGCCGGCATCATTGAAAACTGTTGACCGCTTCTCTCTTGCAGGAAACTGGCCTATGTTTATGTATACTATGATTGTCTTTTTGAATTTGGTGTTAAAACTGTTATATGGAACATGGAATAGGTCTTTGGTTTATGGACACGGATATTCTCTAATGGACGACGGCTGAATTATGAATGACGGACCAGACGCTTGTGATTACAATGAAAGCGTGTCTAGAAATATGCAGTCAGTAGATTTGCCTTGTCAGTACGCCGGCATCTTTTCACGCCTCCCTTGTTATTTTGCCTTTAACTAAAACAAGTGTATTTACCAAAACAGTACATTATCTGATTTGTCTCAAGTTAGGGCTCGAAAGCAAGATGATCTGAAACGCAGCATACATAACGCGTCATGAGTATATTAGTCAGGTTAAACAAGGTGGTGGGAACTGAGAAGATAAATGGGTGAATAGAGAATGTAAACATCTGTATCGCGCACTCCAAATCCACGAAAATTGTATATGTGTTGATTCAGATTACCCTTTTAAACAGCTTTAGGCATAGAACTGGTAATGGGTTGATATTTCACGGTCAATTCGATTATGTGAAATTTTCCACTATGCAAAGTGTGAAAATCCCAGTGCGGAGCGGTTTAAATCAACTCAAAATAAATAAAGCGACTACTGCAATACGAACTTAGCCATGTGTCACACCTGTGACTTTATGTATCACCGGAGGTACAAGTTTGTGTTAGGATAAATGAGTAATGTGGCAGGGTTTATCCAGTGTACCGAAGTAATGAACTGGCCCGCTGAGGAGAATGTGTGGCGTGTGCCGGCGCGTGGTCTTTGTTGTGTAAATAGAGATAGTTATCAATGGTCACACGACTCAGAAAGTCGCGTACTCAAGTTACGTAAGAGACACTCGAATATAATTCCTGCCAAGCGTGTATATTTGATTGGTCAGTTGGTGCTAACAGAACAGATGATATTGGTATCTGGTTGTAAAATATATTGCATTCCAACTTTTGCCCTTGTGGTGAACACACGTCGGGCCCGTGTAGCTCTAGAGACCGGGCGGTCATGATATATATATGGCGAGCTATCTGTTCTCAGGTATGTTGCAGAAATAGTAAATTCTGAGATACAAATTGACTATTTATTGTTCAAATATTGCCATACCCTAGCTGGATTTATAGGCCTACATGTATTTGCAGTAGTAGATAGCGTTAAATTTCTCGCTGACAAAGATTGTAAATGTATGTAATAATCTTTGTGAATGCTGCATATTTATATGTTTTTGCAGTAGTAGGTAATGCTGAATTTCTCGATGGCAAAGATTGTAAATGTATGTAATAATCTTTGTGAATACTGCGTTTTGTAAATATGTACAGTAACTCGTGGATGTAAAGTAAGCCAGCCGTAGTTTCAAATAGAATGAAATAATTTGACGCGGAGATATAGCGTAGTTCTAAATGGATGAACGCATATTAGACAAATGTGTTTTTATTCTCAGCCAGGACCAATATTCCAGCCGGTAGCGGTTACTTCATTACGGTTTGAGGGGTTAATATACCATGCACTCTATCTCCCTTTACGGACTTGTGGGACTAAACGCCTGATAACACGCACAGATCACCAATCGACCCCAGCAGTAACTTCTACAGTCTTCATCGGGGACTGCAATAGACCGAGTGGAAGATCGATGGCGAAGCGTGTTCCGCGTTAACCACGTCCCCGCTGTATACAGTTGAGCTGTGTAGAGACTCCGGGCTGCCGTTGTGTATCACACCGTTCCATGGCTGACCGATAGGGCATATTAAAGGCGGACTGTTCACGTGAATATTGGCTAAATTGATTTTAGTTGCAACTACATATTTGTTTTGTTTTGCCTAATTTATTGTTATGTATACACATGTTAATTGTTCTGTCAGTAAAGTCTGTTTAATTGCACTTCTGTATTGGCACCTTATTTCTTCCTCCCCGCAAACGAGTACGATAGGCAGACCCATATTTTATTTTGTGAGAAAAACACGTGGCATTTTACACGTGACGCAAAACGTGACGTGTCACGCGTGACACTGGGGGCTTGTCCGGGAAATTGCCTATCGGTAAAACTTGATAACGGGTAGGAATAAAGGTGAATTTATAACTTGAAAATTGTAAGCCATTTGTTGCCTCGGTAGATATATTTTTTTTTTCTGTAGCAATGCCCAAGGGTTAATGAGGGTGTTAAATTACACATTAAAAGTTAAATTACACATTAAACATTCACACTTCACACTGCACAGTAATATGCCTATTGGTAATTTGGTGAGAACAGATAGGGGAGCTAGCGGGGTGATGCTTTGGTTAAATAGTAACTTTTACCATAAACCGCTACTCCGCGGGATGTATTCGTTATCCCAGTAGTGAATAAGTCACTAAGCCTTGATATAGGCGGCTGGCAGTTTTCACCAGCGACCAAATTTTGCCATTTGCCTTGCGCTTTGTTGTCAATTTTTTGACGATGATTAATCGTCACGTTTTGTATTGAGCAGTAGTAGGCGTGTGTGTTGCGAAGTAGAGAAATTTTCGCGTGTAATTATTGCTCATTGTACGTTTTGTCTTAGTTTATAGGACGGCTAGGCTATGGCGGATATTGCGCACTTGATGCGCTGTGGTAAAGAGTTAGGGTTAGGAGGGATGGAGTTAAAGCTTTTCATCGACGAAGAGCGTAAACGCTTTGAAAAGGAACAACAAGAACAACAAGAGCGTGAACGTGAAATACGTGCTCATGAAAGAGATTGCCGTGCCCAAGAATTAGAGCTTAGGCGCATGGAATTGGAAATTGTCGAGAAACGCGCGGTAGCTCAGCCTGTTAATGAGGCGCTACCAGTCCATCGTAATGTTGTAGAGTTCAGACCCAAGTTGCCTGTCTTTAATGAAAATAAGGATCAACTTGATTCTTATATTGAGCGTTTTGAACGTTATGCCGACTCTCAAAAGTGGAAACCCGAAGATAGGTCCGTTTATCTCGGCGCGCTTTTAACAGGTAAGGCCCTGGATGTATATGTTCGTTTGTCTATTGAAGAGGCAGGGAATTATACAAAACTCAAGGAAGCACTGTTTAAACGTTTCCGGTTAACGGAAGATGGTTTCAGAAAAAAGTTTTTCACTTCAAAACCAGAGTCGAATGAAACACCTGCTCAATTTGGGTTTAGGCTTGGGACATATTTGGATAGGTGGGTAGATTTATCTGGCGTTGAGAAAGATTTTGAAGGTTTGCGCCAACTCTTTCTGAAAGAGCAGTTTATTTCAAATGCACCAAGAGATCTTGCAGTTTTTATTCGTGAGCGTTCTCCTCAGAATATTAACGAGTTAGTCAAGTTAGCTGAAACATATATGGAAGCCCGTAACTGGCAACATCTAAGTCGGCCCGGTAATGCGAACCAGTCTCAGAAACCAGGTCAGAAACGAGACTCGGCATCTAACGATAATACTGACAAGTGGGTTAATGAAAATAAATCAAGCCAAGGGGAGATAACTTGTTACAAGTGTCATTCTGTGGGTCATCTGGCCCGTCAGTGCAAGAAACGTTTAAACGAAGATAAGCCTAGAAGACCAACGTACACCGCTTTTTGTCGTGTTGATCAGTCTATACAGAGAAATGACCATAATTGTTCTCTAGGAGATGGTACAGCAATCTTGGAATGTGGATGCAATATACCGGTTCTCAGTGGTTCGTGTTCTGACTCTGAAATTGATTTGTCAGGGTTGCATATTAAACAAGGTTTTGTAGGTTCGAAGGAAGTGCGTGTAATGCGCGATACTGGGTGCAGCGGTGTAGTCGTCTGCCGAGATCTTGTTGACGATAACGAATTACTAGGTCAAGAGAAAAGGTATGTCATGATTGATCGAACTGTGCGTGTTGCTCCTGTTGCTCGTATATTCATTCAAACACCGTTTTACACTGGTGTAGTTGAAGCCTCGTGTATGCCAAACCCTGTTTGCGATTTGATTGTAGGCAATGTGCCAGGTGCAGCGGTTAGCCCGGAAAACCCTTATATGGTTGATCATGTGACTGATTGTAGGTCATCTGATTCGTTGAGTGTCGAAGTTGATCACGAGGTTTTGGACGGTAAGACATCTAGCATGTCACGTGAAACTACCGATGCAAATTCAGAACTTGATGCAAAATTGGAAATGACTAACGCAGTTCAGACCCGGAGTCAGGCTGTTAAAGTTCGCAATCCAATGCCACCACTTAACGTACCGAAAATTGACATGCCAAATTGCCTATAAACATGGTGTTTTATATCGCTTGTACACTAAATCTTCTGGCACAACAGAGATAAAACAGTTAGTAGTACCTACCGATCTCAGAAAATCTGTATTGAAGCTTGGTCATAACACTGTTATGGCAGGTCATCTTGGCACGAGGAAAACACTTGATAGAATAGTGAGTAATTTTTACTGGCCAGGTATAAATTCTGACGTTGAGAGATTTTGTCGGTCTTGCGACATTTGTCAAAAGACCGTGGCCAAGAGTAGGGTCCCAAAAGTCCCGTTAGAAAAGATGCCACTAGTTGATACACCGTTCAGCAGAGTAGCTGCGGATATCATAGGACCGATTCAACCAAGAACAGAACGTCGGAATAAATATATTTTGACTGTTGTAGACACGCATATTCTCACGCGTTGGAATTCCGCTGTCTATTTTAACGGACAATGGGAGCAATTTTACGTCTGGAATGATGACAGAGTTTTGTCGGCTACTTTCTATCGAACAGCTCCGAACTACACCATACCACGCAATGTGTAATGGTTTAGTAGAACGATTTAACGGCACACTAAAGAACATGCTTAAAAAGTTGTGCGCAGAGCGACCGATGGATTGGGATCGTTACATTGAGCCGTTGCTTTTTGCATACCGTGAAGTACCGCAAGAGAGTCTTAGGTTTTCACCGTTTGAATTGCTTTATGGTCGCACCGTCCGGGGACCAATGACGATTTTACGTGAGTTATGGACAAAAGAGATTGACGATGAAAACGTCCGTACTACTTACGAGTACGTTGTTGACTTGCGTAACAAATTGGAGGATGTTGCGCAGTTAGCTAAAGAAAATCTAGGTTCTGCGCAGGCGCGGTATAAACGAAATTTTGACAAGAAAACGAAAACTAGAGTCTTAAGTGTAGGCGACCGAGTTCTCGTTTTGCTTCCGAGTCATTCAAACAAACTCTTGATGCAGTGGCGAGGGCCGTACGAGGTTAAAGAGAAAGTAGGCCTCAATGACTACCGAATCTTGGTGGGAAAGAAACGTAAAATCTTTCACATCAATATGCTGAAACGATATGTCGAACAGGAACGTGAAAAACCTTATACGGCAGGATTAGTTGCAGCGATCGATTTGGACCCTGGTGAAAACGAAATGTTCGATAATGAAACTCTATTAGAAGAGTATCCGTCTACAAAAACCGAGACGTACCTGGATGTGAATATTTCCGATGATTTGTCCGACGCGCAGGCGCGGGAGTTGCGTGCGCTTATCAGCAAGTATCGGTATATATTTTCCCACAAACCTGGACTTACAAATTTGGTGGAACACGACATCGTTCTTACAACAAAGGAACCTATCACGGTAAAGCCATATCCGGTTCCTCACGCACTGTTAGACACTGTAAAAAAGGAGGTTTTGGAAATGGAACAAATGGGGATTGTTGAACCATCAAACTCACCATATAGGTCGCCATTAATTATGGTAAAGAAGAAAGACCTTACATTAAGGCCGGTAATTGACTTCCGTAGACTCAATAAAGTGACGATTTTTGACGCTGAGCCAATGTCTAATTCTGAGGAAATTTTTGCTAGAGTAGCAAATTGCAAATTTCTGTCAAAATTAGATTTTTGTAAGGGTTATTGGCAAATTCCTTTGACACAGACCGCTCGGGATCTCACTTCTTTCTATAGCCCGCAGGGTTTGCGCAGGTTCACACGCATGCCTTTTGGTTTGGTAAATGCCGGAAGTACTTACAATCGCATGATGAGAAAACTTCTCCATGGTTTGTCAGATATCGACAGTTTCGTCGATGACGTTCTTGTACACACAGAAACTTGGTACACACATATGACGCGACTGTGCGAAACATTTGAACGAGTTCAACAAGCTAAGCTTACGCTTAAGCCATCCAAATGCTATTTTGGATACCGGAAGTTAGAGTACGTAGGTCACGAGGTAGGACAAGGTGTACTCGGTACATTAGAAAACAAGATTGAGCAAATCAAATGTGCCCCACAACCGCAGACTAAGAAAGAATTGCGCTCTTTCTTAGGTCTTGCTGGTTACTACCAGAAGTATGTTCCGAACTACTCAACCATTGCAGCACCCTTAACTGATTTGACGGGGAAAGGGAAACCAAACAAGTTGGAATGGGAAGCCGTTCATGATCTAGCGTTTAACACACTAAAAGAGAGGTTGTGCAGTGCACCCATTTTGAAATTGCCAGATTTTTCAAAAGAGTTTATTCTTAGAACTGATGCTTCAGATGTAGGCATAGGATCAGTACTGCTACAGGATTTTGACGGAGAACTGCATCCGATTGCTTATGCGAGTAGGAAACTTACCGAAAGAGAGAAAAGATACTCAACTATAGAGAAAGAATGTTTGGCTATTGTTTGGGCTGTAAACAAATACAATGTTTACTTGTTTGGACAAACATTTTTGCTACAAACTGACCATCAGCCACTTTCATTTCTCAAAACTGCTAAACTCAATAATTCAAGATTAATGAGATGGGCCTTATATTTACAGACTTGTAATTACAAGATCGAGGCAATAAAAGGTAAACTGAATGTCGGTGCAGACTTTTTGAGCAGAAGCCCGGTTGTAAAAGAATGAAAACAGTTCTTTGTGTTTTTTGTTTTTTTTGGAATTTAATTCCAGGAATTCATTCTTAAGGGCGGGGTGATGTCACACCTGTGACTTTATGTATCACCGGAGGTACAAGTTTGTGTTAGGATAAATGAGTAATGTGGCAGGGTTTATCCAGTGTACCGAAGTAATGAACTGGCCCGCTGAGGAGAATGTGTGGCGTGTGCCGGCGCGTGGTCTTTGTTGTGTAAATAGAGATAGTTATCAATGGTCACACGACTTAGAAAGTCGCGTACTCAAGTTACGTAAGAGACACTCGAATCTAATTCCTGCCAAGCGTGTATATTTGATTGGTCAGTTGGTGCTAACAGAACAGATGATATTGGTATCTGGTTGTAAAATATATTGCATTCCAACTTTTGCCCTTGTGGTGAACACACGTCGGGCCCGTGTAGCTCTAGAGACCGGGCGGTCATGATATATATGGCGAGCTATCTGTTCTCAGGTATGTTGCAGAAATAGTAAATTCTGAGATACAAATTGACTATTTATTGTTCAAATATTGCCATACCCTAGCTGGATTTATAGGCCTACATGTATTTGCAGTAGTAGATAGCGTTAAATTTCTCGCTGACAAAGATTGTAAATGTATGTAATAATCTTTGTGAATGCTGCATATTTATATGTTTTTGCAGTAGTAGGTAATGCTGAATTTCTCGATGGCAAAGATTGTAAATGTATGTAATAATCTTTGTGAATACTGCGTTTTGTAAATATGTACAGTAACTCGTGGATGTAAAGTAAGCCAGCCGTAGTTTCAAATAGAATGAAATAATTTGACGCGGAGATATAGCGTAGTTCTAAATGGATGAACGCATATTAGACAAATGTGTTTTTATTCTCAGCCAGGACCAATATTCCAGCCGGTAGCGGTTACTTGATTACGGTTTGAGGGGTTAATATACCATGCACTCTATCTCCCTTTACGGACTTGTGGGACTAAACGCCTGATAACACGCACAGATCACCAATCGACCCCAGCAGTAACTTCTACAGCCTTCATCGGGGACTGCAATAGACCGAGTGGAGGATCGATGGCGAAGCGTGTTCCGCGTTAACCACGTCCCCGCTGTATACAGTTGAGCTGTGTAGAGACTCGGGACTGCCGTTGTGTATCACACCGTTCCATGGCTGACCGATAGGGCATATTAAAGGCGGACTGTTCACGTGAATATTGGCTAAATTGATTGTAGTTGCAACTACATATTTGTTTTGTTTTGCCTAATTTATTGTTATGTATACACATGTTAATTGTTCTGTCAGTAAAGTCTGTTTAATTGCACTTCTGTATTGGCACCTTATTTCTTCCTCCCCGCAAACGAGTACGATAGGCAGACCCATATTTTATTTTGACAGTGTGTGTGTGTGTGTGTGTGTGTGTGTGTGTGTTGAATAAGTTATTACAAGAGATATCAGCTTTACTTCTCTCTGAGAATGTTTGTCGAATGGATACTTGCATACCTGTTATTAGGTATTGTGACCGTTACATCAAATTGTGACCGTAATCATGGTGACGTCACTGCACATGACCATGCTCATCCTCCTGATACTGATAATAATCATTCCCCTGTTCCTGTTTTCTCAAGGACGCCGTTCTCCACAGCTCACATAGCGAGGGATTAACTGTTTGTTTATTCCAGTACTGACAAATGGCCGGCTATAATTGGTTCTTTGACAACAAATAAAAAGGAAGATTTATGGAGCATTTGCATAAATTTAAGAATTGCGCGTCAATGTGTAAAAGCAACCTCTAATGAAAAGGTCACCAGGAACACACATGCACATCTATCATATTCTTAAAGCATCCATCTGTCTGTTATCTGTCCATGATCACCAATATCTCGTCGATGACATCTCCAACACGTTCAGTTTGTTCTGATTAACTTACATGCGGAACGAGATGTGTTAATTAACAACGATATGTCATGGAGCATCGTCTGATTAATTTATTTTTCATTTTGGTCTAATTCGGGAAAGGCGTAGTGGCGGTTGCAGAGGAAAAGCTTAGTTAGCCGTTACGTTAATAAAGCCAAATATTGATTTGTTCACTTCTGCACAAAACTTGGTACATACTGCCCACGTTTTGTATTATAGACATTCACAACTAGTAGTGAGGTAGAACAGCTTTGATGAGTGTCTGAAATTGGTCATTCGTGCGGATTTTTTTGTAGCTTTTTCGTACACATTTCATCCTGGATATTTCGGGATTAAGAAATAACATGCATGTACATTACAACACATATAAGGGAAGTGGGGAGAGGTGCCGACATACTGACAGTCACAAGGCTGCACAGTATAGTCTGTTGGCTAACCTATTCTAAAGCACATTCTGCGCTATATTCATCGATATTTCCTCGTTTAAACACATACAGCTCATTTGCCTGGGTCGTATCTAACAGCGGGATAGGAGGAGGCTCGGGAACCATTTGGTTAGATGAAGTATCTTGTGTAGGGTACGAAATGGCATTGTCAAACTGTGGACACAATCCTTGGGGAGATAACAACTGTGCCCATAATGAGGACGTGGTTATCACTTGTTCCCAATCATACCGTAAGTTATAACATTTCTAAAATTTCCGTTATTCCTGCAAAAACTCAAGCCAGAGTATGTTATCGACAAACGACAACTTTCTTTTACAGCGGCGCGTTGTGGAAATTCATAATTGCATATGTATTTGAAGTTTCAGGATGGTGAAGTTGGATGGGCGAGGGTGTTGACAGATGTTAACATCCAAATATTTTGCAACCCATATTGTCGTAACGCTCGCTATGTTATATTCTCTTCATATCGTCACCATTATTCCCCAGTTTTGCTTGTGTTTGTCGAAAGTTCACCATCAAATATGACACTTATCGAAGCAACATTTAGTTATGAAAGAATATAGTCCTAATCCAATAGAGGAAAACATTTTGAAAATCAATGGGTGATATTACGCTGTTGTGACATTAGCTGGCGACCTTGCAACTGCTAATTACACAAGTGTCGTAATCGCGACAAATGTATGCTTAGTAGATTCTACAGTGCTTAACAAAACACTACCGAAGCAGTGTATGTAACTTGCCCGAGGACCAAGAAATAACGCTCGATTCTTTTTTATATGACTTTCTAGAATTGAAATTGAGACTGGCTTTCATTTCTATGTCATAGATATATCCACCCCACCACAGATTCGTACACGCCTAGATCCCACAAACAGCATCGCGAACGCTGGATTACTGAAAATATATTACAGCAGTGAATGGGGCACAGTCTGTGACGATGGTTTTGGACCGGAAGAGGCTAAAGTTGTTTGCCGAAGTTTGCAATTACCCACGTGAGCCCAATTTGATTGTTTTCTCGAATGTGGTAAATAGCCATGCTATTATAACCTGTTCTTACAATATGATATTTCTTTCATTATACATAATAGCCCCAATCGGAAAACAATCGCCTTTTGGTTTTGGCTTCCGTTATCACCTCTCTTATCATTTTGTCACAGATCGAGTGCTTTATCATTTTACCACAGATCCATTGCTGTTCGGACGATTCCAGTGATCGCGAGTTCTACATCTGACAGAATATTGTTGGATAATGTTCAGTGTACAGGGAGCGAAAGTAATATTCTCGGCTGTAACCATCTCTATCCAATCGGCTCTAATGATTGCACTCACAGCGAAGACGTTCATATGTTGTGTGGTATGGAATGTGTACTTCATTGTTATTTTAGAGAAGATTTATTATTACGGTTTTATCTTCTTTAGTGTCATTCTCGAATAAATGATGTATCCCGAAAATCTAGTTTGTTGTCAACCTAAATCGTTGGGATCCAATGATATATTTGACATAATACAGGAGGGCACTGGCTTAGGAAATATCAGCGAGAAATATGTTGTAGATATATATAGACGTATATTTATTTGTCTTCGTAAAGAATGGTTGTTTACAAAAGATTCCATCATGGGAATATATAAGTTTAATGACACATTCAGAGTCAGAAAACCCATTGTGATGGACTGTGGTATTAAAGCATCAAAAGAATTTGTGCTTTACCGCTGAACACTCTCTCCATTCAATCCATTGGTTATCTTCCAGTGAGCAGTTTTTGGTTAAATTCGTTGGTTGAAAAACAGCTCAATGTACAGTATGCCTGATTGGTTCATGATCTATTGGTGCTTGAAGAAACATATAAATACACATGGAACCTCCGCCTAATTTTTGGGCTGCGAAAACCGTACGGGAAGCTGCCCTTAAACTGCAATTTCAATTGAAACGCCTACAGTGGTATATAGCATATAGATAAATGAGTACAGTCGAATTTAACGGCTTACTCTGTTGAATAACAAATATCGATAACGATGTGTCCTCTGCATCCATTATGGTAAAGGAATATACTCTATTTTCGAACCACTTGATTGGTCGATTTGAAATTTCAAACATAGACTGGGTATTTCCATTGGCTTGCTGAGAGCACTTGGGAAACATTCAGCCAATCAGAGAATGTTTGTAAAGGTAAACTGAAAGATATTTTCGTATGACATTGAGAGCGTCCAATGCTGCATAGATATACAAACAGATATCAGAACAAAAATATGCAACCTCTGTAGACACGGAAGTCGTCAGTATTATCACCAGGACGATGTTCTTCTTATCTTTCAATTGTCATTATCACTAGGCAGACCTTATGGTACAGCCTTTTCGCTCCTCAAGAGGCATGTACTTGCGACATCTCTGCAGATATACCGCCTTGAGTGTGCATTCTTTAGATGACGACCGTACAAAATATTATGGATTAAGAATACTGATCAGCGATACGGATTTGATATTTTTGGAACATCATGATGTCTTGCCGGCATCATTGAAAACTGTTGACCGCTTCTCTCTTGCAGGAAACAAGCCTATGTTTATGTATACTATTATTATTTTTTGAATCTGGTGCTAATACTGTTATATGGAATATGGAATAGGTCTTTGGATTATGGACGCGGATATTCTCTAATGGACGACGACTGAATTATGGATGACGGACCAGACGCTTGTAATTTAGAACATTATTCATGCGTATACATCTCGCATCTCAAACCGCGTTTAATCGCATTATTTTACTACAGCCTCAGTATTCTAGTCTCACCAAACTGCCTACTACGAGAAGAAGGTCTAGGGGTAGCCATCTCCCCAAAATGTTGGGTAGGCGC